>CAUYPK010039183.1:0-80297 GCA_963574355.1 Loris lydekkerianus | reverse complement strand
CCTAAGCCCAGGAGCTGGAGGTTGCTGTGAGCTGTGATGGTACAGCACTCTACCAAGGGCAATAAAGTGAGACTCTGTCTCTACAAAAAAAAAAAAAAAAAATTGCCCTCTGTACTGCTGCCAAGAGGGAACTAAGTTGCTGCTAAACCATGAGCATGAGCTAATCCTGTGTATAGGACCCAGGGGATTTCCTGGGGCATTCTCTGGAAGTCCCATAGCAGGCTGCCGGCAAACTGGAAACCCTGGAATGCCAATCCCATGGCTCAGGTCAAGTTCAAAAGCCTCAGAACCAGGGAGGCTGATATACAATTCCCAGTCATAGGCCAAAGACCTGAGGACCTAGAATGCCTCTTGTATAATTCTTAGAGTTTCAAAGCCAGAAAGCCTGGAATTCTGATGTCCAAGAACCAGAGGAGGAGCGTGTCTCAGCTCCAGGAAAAAGACAGAGAAAAATCGTTTTCCCTTTTTTGTTCTACCTGCATTAAACTTCTCAGCAAGTGGTCACATGGCCACACCTTTAGTATTCTGTCTCTCACTTTTTCATTTTTTACATGACCAGGCTGAAAATTTTCACAATCTTTCTGTTCTGTTTGTCTTTTAATTCCATCTTTAAGTCATTTCTTTCCTCTCACATCTTATTGCCTGTGATGAAAAGTAACCATATGGCCGGGCATGGTGGCTCACGCCTGTAATCCTACCACTCTGGGAGGCCACGGCGGATGGATTGCTTGAGTTCAGGAGTTGGAGACCAGCCTAAACAAAACTAAGACCCCCTTCACTACCAAAATAGAAAAGCTAGCCGGGCATTGTGGTGGGTATCCGTAGTCCCAGCTACCTGGGAGGCTGAGGCAAGAGGATCTCTTGAGCCTAAGAGTTTGAGGTTTCTGTGAGCTATGACGCCACAGCGTCAGGGAGCACTCAACTCCAGGGAGACAGAATGAGGCTATCTGAAAGGAAAAAAAAAAGCGTCAGGGAGCACTCAACCTCCAGGGAGCACTCAACTCCAGGGAGACAGAATGAGGCTATCTGAAAGAAAAAAAAAAAAATAAGTAAGTAAGCATAAATAAATAAATAGGGAACTCTCTTCTACCAGATATCTTATTTTTCTACTCTTAAATTCTACCTTCCATAAAGCCCAGGACATAGGCACAATTTAGCTACTTACCCCAGTTTCTAATAAGATAATCCTCTTTTCCACCTAAGCCCTCACCAGAATTACCTCCCACCTTTTTTTTTTTTTTTTGGTAGAGACAGAGTCTTACTTTATTGCCCTCAGTAGAGTGCCCTGGTGTCACACAGCTCACAGCAACCTCCAACTCCTAGGCTTAGGCGATTCTCTTGCCTCAGCCTCTCGAGTAGCTGGGACTATAGGCACCCACCACAACGCCCGGCTATTTTTTTGTTGCAATTCGGCCAGGGCCAGGTTTGAACCTGCCACCCTCGGTATATGGGGCTCTACCCACTGAGCCACAAGCGCCGCCCCAGAATCACCATTTTGATTTGATTTTCCATTGATGGCAAGGTAGGCTTTTTCTAGCCTGCTCCTCCAGTGTTTTCCAAGCTCTATCCATTACGCAATTCCATAGCCACTTCTAGATATTTGTCAAGGCAACAACCCACTTGGAGTACCAATTTTCTGTCTGAGTCTATTACATGCTGCTATAACAGATCACCACAAACTGGATGAGGTATAAACAGTAGAGGTTTACTTAGCTCACAGTTCAGGAGGAGGCTTCATCTAGTGAGGGCCTTTTTTCTCATACATGGTGGAGTATCACGTGGTGAGAATGTTTGTTTCCTCAAGAACAAGAAGGGACCAAACTCACCTTTGTAACCAACCTACTCCAGCAATAACTAACCAACTCCTTCAATAATGGCATTAATCCATCAGTGAGAGCACAGCCTTCATACTTAGCTGTTATAGGCCCTATCTCTCTTTTGTTTTGGGGGGTTTTGTTTGTTGGTTGGTTGTTTTTGTTTGTTTGTTTGTTTTGAGACAGAGTCTCAAGCTGTCACCTAGGTAGAGGGCCGTGGCATCACAGCTACAGCAACCTCAAGTTCCTGGGCTTAGGCGATTCTCTTGCCTCAGTCTCCCGGGTAGCTAGGACTACAGGCGCCTACCACAATGTCTGGCTATTTTTGTTGTTGTTGTTGTCGTTGTTGCAGTTGTCTTGGTTGTTTTAGCTGGCCCAGGTGGTGTCCGAACCCACCAGCCTCAGTGTATATTGCTGGCACCCTACCCACTAAGCTATGGGAGCTGCCTGTCTTTTTTTTTTTTTTTTTTTTTTGAGACAGAGTCTCACCCCATTGCTTTAGGTCATCATTGTAGCTCATAGCAACCTCAAACTCCTAGGCTCAAAGATCTTCCCTCCTGAGCCTCCCAAGTAGGTGGGACTATAGGCGTTCACCACCATGCCCAGCTTGGTTTTTCTATGTTTTGTAGAGATGGGGTCTAACTCTTGCTAAGGCCACTCTGGAACTCTGGAGCTCAAGCAGTCCACCCACCTCAGCCTCACAGAGTGCTAGGATTATAGATGTGAGCCACCACGCCTGGCCAGGCCCTCTCTCTTAACACTGTTGCATTGGGGATTAAATGTCCAACACATAAAGTTTAGGCAACAAATAAACCATAGAAATACCCAATAGTAAACAATAATAGGCAACTATAACAACAACGAAAAGCAGGAATATTGAAGACTCAGACATTTCAGGAGTGAAAGTTTAGGTCACTCCAGAAAGGCCCGGATCAGCTGAGCTTCCGGGTGAGAGCAAAGGAAACAGAGTAGACAGCAGAAGAAGGAGATTATAAATATCACCTGCGGTCTCATAGTCAGTTACAAAAACAAGGGCTGTGGTAGCTTTGCATGTTTTTTCTTTACTTATTATATGAATACATTTATTTGTAAATATTAACCATTTCCTTTTTTTCCCGTGGCATTATGTCAGATACAAGTTGTAGGTTAACTTTTCAACTTAAACTGTAGCTAATGTAATGTTTTTTTTTGAGACAGGGTCTCCCTTTTCACCCTTGGTAGGGTGCTATGGGATCATGGATCAAAGCAGTGAGCTATGATGACACCACTGCATTCCAGCCTGGGTGACAGACAGTCTGTCTAAATAAATAAATAAATAAATATTTAAAAATAAAAAGGTAGAGGACAGGCCCAGTGACTCATACCTGTAATCTTGGCACTCTGGGAGGCCAAGGCGGGTTGAGCTCACAGATTCAAGACCAGCCTGAGCAAAAATGAGACCATGTCTCTAAAAATAGCTGGGTGTTGTGGTAGGTGCCTGCAGTCCCAGCTACTCAGGAGGCTGAGGCAAGAGAATTGCCAGAGCCCAAGAGTTGGAGGTTGCTGTGAGCTATGATGCCATGGCACTCTACCGAGGGTGGCACAGTGAGACTCTGTCTCAAAAAAATAAATAAATAGATAAAAATAAAAAGGTAAAATCATAACTCTCATACAAATATAAAATAAATATGTGTGAGAGGTGAGAGGTCTTATTTATGTCATTATTGAGGGAACCAGAAAGATGTTACAACTAGATCAAAGGAGAATCCAAAGAGCCACACATTTATAGACAGTAAGAAATGCTGGAATGAATTTATAAAAATAAAGCAAAATGGTCTAATCACAGGGAAATAATCAGTTGTCCTCCACCAGACACAGTGAATTTCATTTTCCAAGGACTAAAATCATTTGCATTATTATTGCTTGTCTATAAATTACAGAGCTATAAAATAGCCCAAAACCCAATGAAAGGAAAAGATTACCAAAGTGTGTCCGAGAGAATATTTGATAACCATACACATAGAACATGAATGGATATTGACAGAACGTCACTGAGTGAGAAATGAGTGGAGTGTTACTGTGCCGGTCTGTTGCTTCTTAGCTCCCAGGCATCCTCCTTTTTCTTGCTTTAATTATTGATCTAGATCTGGACCCCGAGAACATTTCTCATTCGCCAGCGGATGCAATGTTAGGCCTATCAGCAGAGGGCACTAGAGGGACACTGCAGCCGCAGCAGAGGCGGTGGCTTCCTCTCCTAGCTCTGTTTGTTCCTGTCGTGTCTCCTAGGGGACTCAGATCCCAGCGATCTTCCACCACACCAGTGGATGGCTTCCAGCTCACCCTCCCGGCATACAGCTGCTCACCACCTCTGAAGCATTCCGGTGAACTTCTCTGCCATTAGTGGACTGCAGCCTCACCCTCTCCAAGGAGGTCTGAATTGTGGCCTCAGGATGAGGCCTCTTCTAAGTTTGTTCCTCCCTTGGGCATTCTCCCTGAACCTGAAAGGTAGTAGTGCTGTTTACATTGGCTTTCTTTTTTTTTTTTTTATGATTAATTAATGAGGTACCTGCATAGATTTGTTACCTGGACATATTACAGAGTGGCAAAGTCTAAGCTTTTTGTGTAATCTTCACCAGATTAGTGTATCAGTATCCATTAGGCAATTTTCCATCCCACACCGCCCTTCTGCCCTTCTGAGTACCCAGTGTATACTATTCCACTCTTTTTTTTTTTTTTTTTTTTTTTTTTTGAGACAGAGTCTCAGTCAGTCGCCCTGGGGTTGAGTGTCATGGCATCATAGCTCACAGCAACATCCAACTCTTAGGCTCAAGTGATCCTCTTTCCTCAGCCTTCCCAGCAGCTGGGACTACAGGCGCCTGCCACAGGCCCAGCTATTTTCAGAGACAGGGGTCTCACTTTTGCTCAGGCTGGTCTCAAACTGAGCTCAAGTGATCCGCCCAGCTAGGCCTCCCAGAGTGCTAGGATTAGGGGTGTGAACCACTGTGCCTGGCCCCAGTTCCACTCTTTATATCCACGTGTTCTCATCTACTCAGCTCCCACTCACCAGTGAGAACATACGGTATTTGAATTTCTGTTTCTGAGTTGTTTACTTAAAATAATGCCCTCCAGTTTCATCCATGTTGCTCCCAAAGACATCTCACTCTTTCTCAAGGTTAAGTAGTTATTCCACGGTTTACATACATGTGTGTGTATCACCTTTTCTATACCCAGTC
This sequence comes from Loris lydekkerianus, assembly GCA_963574355.1. Taxonomy (NCBI): domain Eukaryota; kingdom Metazoa; phylum Chordata; class Mammalia; order Primates; family Lorisidae; genus Loris; species Loris lydekkerianus. The sequence continues at coordinate 75,271 of CAUYPK010039183.1, read as the reverse complement.
ATTGGCTGATGGACAATTAGGTTGGTTCTGTATCTTTGCTATAGTGAATAGTACTGCAATTAACATATGAACTTAGGCTTCCTTTTGATATAATGATATCTTTTCCTTTGGGTAGATACCTAGTAGTGAAATTGCTGGGTTGGATGGTAAATCCATTTTCAGCTCTTGGAGAAATTGTCATATTTTTTTCCATACAGGTTGTACTAATTTATATCCTAACCAACAGTGTACAAGTGTTCCCTTTTCTCCACATCCTTATCATCATGTTTTTCTTTCTTTCCTTTTTTATTTCTTTTTTTTTGGAACAGAGTCTCACTTTGTTGCCCTGGGTACAGTGCCCTGGCCTCATCATAGCTCACAACAACCTCAAACTCTTGGGCTCAAGTGATCCTCTTTCCTCAGACTCCAACTAGCTGGGACTATGGGTGCCCACCACAACACTTGGCTATTTTTAGAGATGGGGTCTCTCTCTTGCGCAGGCTAGTTTCAAACTCCTGAGCTCAGGCAATCTACCTGCCTTGGCCTCCCAGACAGCTAAACTTAACAGGTGTGAGCCACCATGTCCAGCCCTTTTTAAGTTTTTTAATAATGGGGATTCTGACTTCAGTAAGACAGTATCTCCTTGTAGTTTTAATAAGCCTTTCTTTATTATTAGTGGTTATTCATATGCTTGTTGGTCATTTGTTGTTTTGGGGGGTTTTTTTGGGCAGTTTTTGGCCGGGGCTAGGTTTGAACCTGCCACCTCCGGCATATGGGGCCAGCGCCATACTCCTGTGAGCCACAGGCCCCGCCCTTTCTTTTTTTTTTTTTTTTTTTTGAGACAGAGTCTCACTATGTGGCCCTCAGTAGAGTGCATGGCATCACAGCTCACAGTAACCTCACATTCTTGGGCTCAAGCGATTCTCTTGCCTCAGCCTCCCAAGTATCTGGGACTATAGGCACCCGCCACAGCACCCAGCTATTTTTATCTTGTAGTCATTGTTGTTTAGCAGGCCCAGGCCAGGTTCAAACCTGCCAGCCCTGGTACGTGTGGCCGGCACCTTAACCACTGAGCTTTGGGCCCTGAGGCAGTCATTTGTATTTCTATTGAAAAATGTCTATTCATGTCCTTTGCCCACTTCTTAATGGTATTCTTTGTTTTTTTCTTTTTCTTTATTTTTTTTTTTGAGACAGAGTTTCACTATGTCCCCCTAGGTAGAGTGCTATGGCGTCATAGCTCACAGCAACCTCAAACTCTTGAGCTTAAGCAATTCTCTTGCCTCAGCCTCCCAAGTAGCTGGGGCTACAGGTGCCCACCACAACGCCTGGCTATTTTTTGGTTGTAGTTGTCATTGTTGTTTGGCAGGCCTGGGCTAGGTTCAAACCCACCAGCTCCCATGTATGTGGTTGGCACCCTAGCCACTGAGCTACAAGCACCAAGCCTCTTTGTTTTTTTTTTCTTTTTTGGGGGGGTGGGGGGAGTTGCAGCCATCATTATTGTTTGGCAGGCCGGGCTGGATACAAACCCTCTAGCTCAGGTATATGTGGCTGGCACCTTAGCTGCTTGAGCCACAGGAGCCGAGCCCAAAACTTAACCAGATTTTATTTATTTATTTATTATTATTTTTTTTTTATTTCTTTTGCACTTTTTGGCCAGGACTGGGTATGAACCAGCCACCTCCGGTATATGGCACCAGCGCCCTACTCCTTTGAGCCACAGACGCTGCCTTTCTCTTTGTTTTTTTCTTGTTGAGTTCTTTGAGTTTCTGGACTCTGGATGTTAGTCCTTTGTTGCACAGTTGTGAATATTTTCTTGCATTCTACAGGTTGTCTATTTACTATATTGATTATTTCTTTGTTTGTAATTTCTTATAAATTAAGTCTCATTTGTCTGTTATTTTTGTTGCATTTGCTTTTGGAGTCCTAGTCATAAATTCTTTGCCTAGCCCAATGTCCAATGGTTTTTCCTAGATTTTGTTCTAAAAATGTTATAGCTTCAAGTCTTACATTTAAGCCTTTTTTTTTTTTTTTTGAGACAGAGTTTCATTATGTTGCCCTCTTTAGAGTGCTATTACTTCATAGCTCACAGCAACCTTAAATTCTTGGGCTCAAGCAATTCTCTTGGCTCAGCCTCCCTAGTAGCTGGGACTACGGGGGCCTGCCACAACGCCCAGCTATTTTTTTGTTTAGCAGGCCTGGGCTGGGTTCGAACCCTCCAGCCCTGGTGCACGTGGCCAGTGCCCTAACTACTGAGCTATGGGCCCTGAGCCACATTTGAGTCTTTGGTACATCTGAAGTTAATTTTTATATGGTGAGAGGTAGAGATCCAGTTTCACTCTTCCACATATGGCTATCTTGTTTTCCCAGCATCATTTAGTGAATAGGGTGTACTTTCCCTAGTGTATGTTTTTATTTGCTTTGTCAAGTATCAGTTGGTTATAGGCTTCATTTCTGGGTTTTGTATTCTGTTCATTGATCTGTGTGCTATTCTTTAGAGTTATGTCTTAACCTCTCTTAATAGTTAATTATGTTTTACTAGTTAATAACCTTTATATTAAACTTTTCCTAATAAGTTATGGATGTAGGCTGGGTGTGGTGGCTCATGCCTGTAATCGTAGCACTCTGGGATGCCGAGGCAGGTGGATTGCTTGAGCTCACAGTGTTCAAGACCAACCTGAGCAAAAATGAGACCCTGTCTCTACTAAAAATAGAAAAATTGAGGCAAGAAGATCGCTTGAGCCTTAGTTGGAGGTTGCTGTGAGCCATGATGCCACTGCACCCTACCAAGGGCAACAGCTTGAGACTCTATCTCAAAAAAAAAAAGTTATTGATATAGTTTTGTTCTTACTGATACAACCATAAACTTATTATTTTCCCCTTATTTATGTGTTAAAGTTGTCAAATTTGTATTATTAGCCTAACAAAATAAATACATTAGCATGCTTTTAGGTCTTATTAATATTTTCTAGGATTTTAGTTCTAAGGTTTTTTGGTTTTTATTCTTTTTTCTTTTTGAGACAGAGTCTCACTGTGTCACTCTCAGTAGACTGCTGTGGCGTCACAGCTCACAGACACCTCAAACTCTTGGGCTTCAGGCTTAAGCGATTCTCTTGCCTCAGCCTCCCAAGTAGCTGGGACTACAGGTGCTTGCCATAACACCCGACTGTTTGGGGTTGCAGTTGTCATTAATGTTTAGCAGGCCTGGCCCGGGTTTGAACCCTCCAGCTTTGGTGTATGTGGCTGGTGCCCTACTCACTGAACTATGGGTGCCGAGCCTTCGTATGGGGCCAGCGCCCTACTCCTTAAGCCACAGGCGCTGCCCTTTTCTTTTCTTTTCTTCTTCTTTTTTTTTTTTTTAAGATATTCTAAGTTCCTCTTTCTCTTTTCTTTGGTCCTATCTGATTTTTCTTTTTCAAGGCTGTAACAAATTTAACTTAGATTCTTGGTATCTTACCTCTGATGGCTCCTATAGTGCACCTCGATTTTTGTTTCTCTTCTCATTTCAATACTTCCTGAAAAATGCTTTCAGTGTGGGTCCTTGTGTTTCAGATGTTTGAAGAACATGTATGCCTGAGCCCTAATATCAGTTTTACAATGCCTTTATATTTGAACGAAAATTTAGCTTCAAATGACAATTTATTATCAGTGGCGGGTAGGGGAATCAGGGAGCCGGGAGAGGGGAGGAGGATGGAGGTCATGGTATATGGCACTCATCTTGTGGGTGGGACACAATTATAGGAGGGACTTTATCTAACAAATGCAATCAGTACAACTGACCTCTTTGCACCCTCAATGAACCCCAAACAATAAAAAACAACAACAACAACAACAAAAACACAGGGCTGGGTGCAGTGGCTCACACCTGTAATCCGACCACTTGGAAAGCTGAGGAGGGTGGATTGCCTGAACTCACGGGTTCAAAACCAGCCTCAGCCAGAGCGAGACCTTGTCTCTAAAAATACTGGGCATTGTGGCAGGCACCTGCAATCACAGCTACTTGGGAGGCTGAGGCAGTGGGATCACCTGAGCCCAAGAGTTTGAGGTGTCTGTGAGCTAAAGATGCCATGGCACTTTACCAAGGGTGACCAAGTGACACTCTGTCTCCAAAAAAAAGCAAAAAACAAATGACGATTTACATTTGAAGAGCTATTTATTTAGAATTTTAAGTATAAAATTCTAGGTTCAAAGGTTTTTAGAGGAGTACTTAATAAGTATTATTCCTTTGTCTTCTTATATCCGGTATGCTGTTGAGAAATCTAATATCATTATGATCTTGGTTCCTTCATAGATCGCATATGCACATCCGTTCTTTCTAGAGGGTCTGTGGATTTCTTCTCTGTGTTACAATTTTTTTTTTTTTTTTTTTTGAGACAGACACTCACTTCATTGCCTTAGTAGAATACAAGGACTACAGGTACCTGCCACAACTCCTGGTTATTTTTCTTTCTTTTTCTTTTTTTTTTTTCTTTTCTTTTTTTTGAGCAACACAGAAATTTTTATTCTTAAAAAGGATTCCATTTTTAAGACTGTTCTACTCTTTACGGGTAAACCAAGGGGAAATTTGTAGTTTGGTGTTAGTATGATTTAACTCATCTCTCATTTTCGCTAGTACATCTTTTTAATAAAAAGAGTAGACCTCAGGCTCAAAGCCTTACTATTGGTAGCTCTTTTTTTTTTTTTAATTTTTTTTATTAAGTCTTTTGTATACAGATCATAAATACATTTATGCCCATTTCAGTGTGTTGATTATTTGTACAAATTGGAGTGCTTACATCATACAGCATAGCTTTCATCTCATTTACCCAATTACAGCATTAGGACATTTGTGTTCTACACATGATAGAACCAACTTGTACTTGCAATGTGCTCCATAGTTGTTGTCCCCCTACTATCTCCTACTATCCCTTCCACTTTATTTTCTTTGTTATATTAGAGACAGAGTCTCGCTTTGTTGCTGTGGTAGAGTGCTGTGGCATCAGAGCTCACAGTAACCTCCAGTTCTTGGGCTTAGGTGATTCTCTTGCCTTAGCCTCCTGAGTAGCTGGGACTACATGCGCCCGCCACAAGGCCCGGCTAGTTGTTGTTGTTGTTGTTGTAGTTTGGCTAGGGCCAGGTTCAAACCTGCCACCCTTGGTATATGGGGCTAGGGCCCTATTCACTGAGCCACAGGTGCTCCCCTTCTGGTTATTTTTAGAGACAGGGGTCTCACTCTTGGCTCACTCTGATCTTGAACTCTTGAGCTCAAACAACCCGCACACCTGGGCCTCCCAGAATACTAGGATTACAGGTGTGAGCCACTGTACCCGGCCTTTCTGTGTTACTCTTAAATTCCATCATAAGGAGCTGGATGCAGTACTGTAGGCCTGCGGTCCCAGCTACTCAGAAAACTGAGTTAGGGGAAGATTGAACCCAGGAGTTCAAGGCTATAGTATACCGTAATTGCATCTGTAAATAGCCACTGCACTCCAGCCCAAACAATAAGCAAACCTCCTGCCTGAACCTCCCTAGTAGCAGGGACTATATAGCATGTACCACCATGCCTGCCTTCTTTTGATTTTTAATTTCTTTCTTTGTTTTTTTTTTTTAAGAGACAGAGTCTCACTTTGTTGCCCTTGGTAGAGTGCTGTACTGTCACAGCTCACAGTAACCTCCAGCTCTTGGGCTTAGGCAATTCTCTTGCCTCAGCTTCCCGAGTAGCTGGGACCACAGGCGCCCGCCACAACACCCAGCTATTTTTTGTTGCAGTTTGGCCGGGGCCAGGTTTGAACCCACCATCCACCCTCAGTATATGGGGCTGGCGCCCTACTCACTGAGCCACAGGCGCCTAGCCTCATACTCATTGTTTATGTACTGTTTATGGCTGCTCTTGTGCTCTCATGGCAGAGTTGAGGAGTTGTGACTGAAACCATGTGGCTCACAAAGCTTAAAATATGTGTTATCTAGTCTTTTGTAGGAAAAAGACTAGATATCTTCAACGCCTATTCTAATAGAAAGAAATAATGTTGGCCAGGCACGGTGACTCACACCTATAATCCTAGCACTCTGGGAAGCTGAGGCAGGAGGATTTCTTGAGCCTGGAGTTTGAGACCAGCCTGAGAAAGAGCAAGACCCCAACTCTATTAAAAATAGAAAAATTAGCTGGGTGTTATAATGGGCACCAGTAGTCCCAGTTCCTTAGGAACCTGAGGCAGGATTGCTTGAGCCCAGGAGTTTGAGGCTGTTGTAAGCTAGGCCCAGGCCATGGCACTCAAGCCTGGGCAACAGAGTGAGACTCTGCCAAAAAAAAAACAAAAAGAAGGAAGGGAGGGAGGGGTGGCGTCTATGGCTCAGTTAGTAGGGCACCGGGTCCCATATACCTAGGGTGGTGGGTTCAAACCTGGCCCCAGCCAAACTGCAACAAAAAATAGCTGGGCATTGTGGTGGGTGCCTGTGGTCCCAGCTACTCAGGAGGCTGAGGCAAGAGAATTGCCTAAGTCCAAGAGCTGGAGGTTGCTGTGAGCTGTGACTTCACAGCACTCTACCAAGGAGCGACATAATAAAACTCTGTTTAAAAAAAAAAGAACATGCCCTTTAACCATAGAAGAGCTGAATTCATATCCAACCTCTGGCTGGGCATGGCACTCCACTGAGGGTGACAAAGTGAGACTGTCAAAAAAGAAAAAAAGGGCGGCACCTGTGGCTCCGTGAGTAGGGCGCCAGCCCCATATACCCAGGGTGGCATGTTCAAACCTGGCCCTGGCCAAACTACAACAAAAAAAATAGCCAGGTATTGTGTTGGGTGCCTGTGGTCCCAGCTACTCGGGAGGCTGAGGCAAGAGAATCGCCTAAGCCCAGGAGTTGGAAGTTGGTGTGAGCTGTGACACCATAGTATTCTACAGAGGGTGACAAAGTGAGGCTCTGTCTCTTAAAAAAAAAAAAAAAAAAGAAAAGAAAAAAAATACAAACAAATTCTACCTCTGTTATTTATTTGTTGTGTAATCATGATTAAGATGATTGATCACTCTGAGCTTATTCTTTCTTAACGTGAACTAGAAAATATACATATTTTTCAAGGGGATTCAATAAAATGCTTTTTTTTTGAGACAGAGTCTCACTATGTTGCCCTTGGTAGAGTGCTATGGTGTCATAGCTCACAGCAACTTCAAACTCTTGGGCTTAAGTGATTCTCTTGCCTCGGCCTCTGGAGTAGCTGGGACTAGGTGCCTGCCACAATGCCCAGATATTTTTTGTTTGCAATCATCATTGTTTAGCAGGCTCAGGTCAGGATGGAACCTGCCAGCTTCAGTGTACGTGGTCAGTGTCCTACTCACTGAGCTATGGGCACCAAGCCAGATTAAATAAAATTGTATGTGTGAAATGTCTGGCAAATTCTAAAAACTCAGTTAAATCCATATATGTGTATATATGTGTATATTTGGGGAGAAATCTGAAAGTTGTACTCACATTGTATTTTGCCTCATATTCACTGGAACTTTGCAAATTGCTATTTTAAATGTAAAATCAGTTTAACAATACAATTACATGACTAAAAACACTCATAATCCCCACTGGGATTGGGCTGTAGTGTGAAGCAATGAAGAAAAACTCGCACACTAATATAAAACTCATATTGTATTTGTTAGAAAAAATGATGTCAGGTCACCAGGAACCAAAGTGGTCATCATAAAAGAAAGACAGCTATTTTAATTATAATAATTCTGCTCCTGGTTCTTCTTACAGCATGCTCACATTTGCATATCTGTATCCCAGGTACAGACATATAACTAGGAATTTCTCTATCTGCCCACAGTCTAATCCTGGCTTTCTGTACATTTTCTTCCATGCCCTCAGGGAGATTATAACTGCAGGCTTACTGTCTCCAATCTATTTTCATATGGCAACCACAGTAATCTTTCTAAAATGAAACATGATCAAATCAATCTCCTGGGAACTTCATTTAGAAGGAAAGAAAACCCCCTAGGTTGGCAGCAGGGCCCTTTGTCATCAGTTTCTGGTTGACCTTTCCTGGTCTCATTTCTTATCACTGCCCCTCATAATTTTTGCCTTGAAGTCTTGCTCTGCTCTTGTTTCAGGTTCTTTTTTGGGAACTGGCTCTTTCCCCACTTCCCTTTCATACTTCCTCCTTCCTTTTCAGTGCCCGTGTCTCCCTTTCCCATCTATCCCACCTTCCCCCAAGAGTGGTTGGCTATTTTTTCTTTTTTATTTTTCATCACAAGTCTATTCTCTGCTTACTGTTTGGTCAGGATTTATTTACACTTTGGGGAAAGTAATGAATGCCCCTTGAGATACACATGGAGTCATTTCAGAGCAATGATTTAAAGTGCTGGTTTGTAATGCATAGGTCTTGCTGACGGCAGAGTCTAGGAGGACCTCAGGTTAGTCAGGCGACCTGTGTTGTGATGTTGGGCACATTTCCCTACCTTACCTCCACTTTAGTGTTACGTTCTCTCTCCTTGGACTGATTAGGTGCTCTGAGAATACATTCTATGAGCTTGTATGAGTCCTAAGGGTTTTATTTGTTTGTTTTGAAGTTTTAAGTAAAATCAGGGCTGACAATTATCTGGTAACATCCCAGGAGCCTTCACAGGAAGCAGGTAAAAAGTACCATCATTGTATTAAAAAGGGAGATTTTTTTTTTCTCAGTTCTGTTTTCTTTTTTTTTTTTTAATGTTTAATTTTTAATATGCATTTTTTTCTTGTTATGATGAGGACACATTCCCTAAACAATTTGGGGAAAAAAACAAAAACAAAAACAAAAAACAAACAAAAACTGTCCATAATCCCACTATCCAAAGAGCCAGTGTGAACATTTTGGTGCATTTTCTTTCAGTCTTTTTAGATATATAATTTTCAGATATCATAATTCATATTGTGCATAACAGTTCTGTATCCTCTTTTTTCTCCTAAGCTTGCCTTTGTGTCTTGTCTTCATGAACATTTTTTTTTTTTTTTTTGAGACACAGTCTTACGTTGTCACCCATGGCATCATAGCTCACAGCAACCTCAAACTCTTGGGCCCAAGCGATCCTCTTGCTTCAGTTTTCATTTTTAATAGAGTTTCACTCTTACTCAGGCTGGTCTCAAACTCATGAGCTCAAGCGATCCACCCACTGTGGCCTCCCAGAGTGCTAGGATTACAGGCATGAGCCACTGTGCCTGGCCTTCCATGAAGATTTTTAATGTGCACATAATATTTCATCGAGCCATGTCTGGATTTACATAACCCTTCCTTGGTTTGCAGGCATTTTGACTGTTGCCAGCTTTTTTTTTTCTTTTCTTTTTTTTTAGAGACAGAGTTTCACTTTATCACCCTGGGTAGAGTGCTGTGGCATCATAGCTCACAGCAACCTCAAGCTCTTGGGCTTCTGCGATTCTCTTGCCTCAGCCTCCCGAGTAGCTGGGACTACAGGCACCCACCACAACACCCGGCTATTTTTTTGTTGCAGTTCGGCCAGGGCCGGGTTTGAACCCGCCACCCTTGGTATATGGGGCCGGCGCCCTACTCACTGAGCCACGGGTGCCACCCCAGCTTTTCTTTTTTAGAACTACTTTTGATGCATATCTTTGTTCATGAATCTTTCTCCATCTTTTGATTTTCTTTATGTCTATGGCTCTTTCAATGGCTCTATTTGTATTGCCTGGGGAAATAGGGATAAATGCTCCAGAATCTTGCTGAGTGGCTTCATGAATTCTTCCTGAAATTAAAACTTACTTTGTCTTGCATAGCTGAACTGACCACGTGTCAGAGGGAGGACGGTGGCTAGGTGGTAACTCTGACTTTGAGTCTTTATTAAGTCTTCACTTGCCTGCAGCCTCCTTTCTTTTAGATGTGACCTTATTTTCATTCTGTTCTTTTGTCTGCATGGCTAATAATGACATCGTCATCAACAATAATAACACCAGGTTAGCTACTGTTGAATGAACTCTTAACCATCTGCCAGGTACCATGCCCTCTCTCCCTCCATCCTCACAAGAATCCCTGTGAATTAAATATTTTTGACATTTTGCAGGTGAGAAAACTAAGGCATAAAGAGGTTAAGTTCTCTTCTCAAGATCAGGTAGGAAGTAGGATTTCCACCCAGCTTTTCTTTTTCTTTTTTTTTTTTTTTTAATTTTTACATATATATATGTTTATTAGGTTTCTATTGTTTTGCCTTCACAAAATTAAAAAGGCTTAAATTTTAATAACAATAACAATGTTTAAAATAAGGACTAGAAACAAAAACCTCTTGAGGAACGAACTAACATAAATAGTTCTGTTTTCTTTTTTTAAAAAAGGCACTGATGTCAGAGACATTCTTCACCTTAGCAGAAACATAATCTGAAATGTATATAACTAAGTTGTCAAAGATTAAGAAAGAGCTAAGGGTACATGGCACACCTCCCAGGTGTGGGGCACAAGTAAAACAGGGACCTTACCTAACAAACACAAAGACTGTAACCTGATTGTTTGTACCCTCATATTAATCTGAAATTTATTTATTTATTTTTTGAGATAGAGACTCAATTTGTTGTCCTCGGTAGACTGCGTGACATCATAGCTCACAGCAACCTCAAACTCTTGGGCTCAAGCGATTCTCTTGCCTCAGCTTCCCGAATCACTGGGACTACAGGTGCCCGCCACAACGCCCAGCTGCCTTTAGAGGTGAGGTCGCACTCTGGCTCAGGCTGGTATTGAACCTGTGCTTTCACACAATCCACCTGCCTCGGCCTCCCAGAGTGCTAGGATTACAGGCCTGAGCCACTGCCTTGGGCCCTTAATCTGAAATTTAAAAAAAGGAAAAAAGGGAAAATTGGCCTGGCCAGGTGTGGTGGCTCACACCTGTACCCTAGCACTCTGGGAGGCAGGTGGATTGTGTGAGCTCATAGGTTGGAGACCAGCCTGTCCCAGAGTGAGACTTCATCTCTAAGGACAGCTGGGCATTGTGGTGGGCGCCTGTAGTCCAAGAGATTCGGGAGGCTAAGGCAAGAGAATCGCTTGAGCCCAAGAGGTTGAGGTTGCTGTGAACTATGACACCATGGTACTCTACTTGGAAAGACAAAGTGAGACTCTATCTCAAAAAGAAAAAAAAAAATTTAAGAAAGTTCTGGAATTTCATTGAGTATGCTAAAAATGTAATTTAAGAATTTCCAGGCTGGGTGCCTGTGGCTTAAGAGGCTAAGGCGCCAGCCACATACACCTGAACTGGTAGGTTCGAATCCAGCCCCGGCCTACCAAACAACAATGATGGCTGCAACCAAAAAAATAGCTGGCCTTGTGGCAGGTGCCTGTAATCCTAGCTACTTGGGAGGTGGAGGCAGGAGACTCACTTGAGCCCAGGAGTTGGAGGTTGCTGTGAGCTGTGATGCTACCGAACCCTACCTAGGGTGACAACTTGAGGCTCTGTCTCAAAAAAAAAAATTTTTTTTTTCCCAGGCTCAGTGCTTGTGGCTCAAGCAGCTAAGGCGCCAGCCACATATACCTGAGTTGGCGAGTTCAAATCCAGCCCAGGCTGCCAAACAATTATGGCTGCAACCAAAGAATAGCCCAGCATGGGGCAGCACCTGTGGCTCAAAGGAGTAGGGCTCTGGCCCCATATGCAGGAGGTGGCGGGTTCAAACCCAGCCCCAGCCAAAAACTGTTCAAAAAAAGAGAATAGCTGGGCATTGTGGCAGGTGCCTGTACTCCCAGCTACCTGGGAGGTGGAGGCAGGAGAATCACTTGAGCCCAGGAGTTGGAGGTTGCTGTGAGCTGTGATGCCACAGCACTGTACCCAGGGTGACAACTTGAGGCTCTGTCTCAAAAAGAAAAAAATTTCCATAATAATGGAGGAAAATGTAGCTAACAAAGCTAAATATCTACAGGCCTATTATGTAATTATGTTGGTTTATGTCTTAAATAAAACATACATACAGGGTAATCACTAGTATAAATACCCTGTCTATTAACAATTTATATAATGTGAACTAAAGAAAAGGGAGAAAGTCAACATTAAAAAAAAAACTCACTGGTGGCTCGGCGCCACAGCGACTAGGGCGCCAGCCACAAACACCAGAGCTAGCTGGTTCAAATCCAGCCCAGGCCTGCCAAACAACAATGACAACTGCAACCAAAAAAAAAAAAAAAAGAAAGAAAGAAAAAGAAAAAAAGAAAGAAAGAAAGAAAAAAAAAATAGCCGGACGTTTTGGTGGGAGGCTGAGGCAAGAGAATCGCTTAAGCACAGGAGTTGGAGGTTGCTGTGAGCTCTGACGCCACAGCACTCTACCCAGGACGACAGCTTGAGACTGTCTCAAAACAAAAAGCCAAAACCAAAAAAAAGTAAAAAACTCACTGGACTGTAATCCCAGCACTCTGGGAAGCTGAGGAGGGTGGACTGCTTGAGCTTACAGGTTCAAGACCAGCCCTGGGTAAGAGCAAGACCCGGTCTCTAAAGATAGCCGGGTGTCATGGCGGGCGCCCGTGGTCCCAGCTAATCAGGAGGCTGAGGCGTGAGAATCGCTTGAGCTCAAGAGTTGGAGGTTGTGACGCCACGCCCTCTACCCAGCGTGCCAAAGCGAGATTCTGTATTTAAAAAAAAAAAAATCACCTGGCTATTTTTTTGTTGCAGTTGGGCCGGGGCTGGGCTTGAACCCGCCACAAAAAAATAGCCGGGCGTTGTGGCGGGCGCCTGTAGTCCCAACTGCTCGGGAGGCTGAGGCAGGAGAATCGTGGAAGCCCAAGAGCTGGAGGTTGCTGTGAGTCCTGTGACGTCATGGCACTCTACCAAGGGCGGTAAAGTGAGACTCTGTCTCTAAAAAAAAAAAATCACTGGGATGGCTATTGCACTTTTTTTTTATTATAAGAAAATTATTATTATTATTATTATTTTTGAGGCAGAGTCTCACTATGTCACCCTCGGTAGAGTGTTGTGGGGTCACAGCTCACAGCAACCTCAAACTCTTGGGCTTAAGCGATTCTCTTGCCTCGGCCTTCCAAGTAGCTGGGACTACAGGCGCCTGCCACAATGCCTGGCTATGTTTTTTTGTTGTAGTTCTTGCAGTTGTAATTGTAGGTTAGCTGGCCAGGGCGGGTTCAAACCCGCCAGCCTCAGTGCATGTGGCCAGTGCTGTAATCACTGTGCTACGAGTGCCGAGCCAAGAAAATTAATATTGATTTCAGAGTTTCAAAATAACCTGTCACCATTCAGGAAATCAATAGAAGTGTTCATTGGAAAAACTATTTCTTATTTATTTATTTAATTTTTTTTTGAGGCAGAGTCTCACTATGTTGCCCTCGGTAGAGTGCGTGGCGTTACAGCTCACAGCAACTTCCAGCTCTTGGGCTTAGGCAATTCTCTTGCCTCAGCCTCCCGAGTAGCTGTGACTACAGGCGTCCACCACAATGCCCCGCTATTTTCTTGTTGCAGTTTGGCAGGGGCTGGGTTCAAACCCGCCACCCTTGGTATATGGGGCCAGCGCCTTACTCACTGAGCCACAGGCACCTCCCACAATTTTTAATTTTTTAATTTATTTTGTTTTTGCCACCACACTGGAACCTCATGACAACAGGAGGCCTGCCTTTGTCATCGGTATGACCCATCACCTAGCATATTGTCTAATGAATATTCATATACATGGAATGGACTACTTCCTGAATCAAAGCTACATCCTCTTCAACAAAAATTTCCACAATTGGGCAACACCTATGGCTCGGGGAGTCGGGCGCTGGCCCCATATACCGAGGGTAGCGGGTTCGACCCCGGCCCCCACCAAACTGCAACAAAAAAATAGCCGCGCATTGTGGCTGGCGCCTGTAGTTCCATCTAGGGTGAGGCAAGAGAATCACCTAAGCCCAACAGCTGGAGGTTGCTGGGAGCTGTGACGCCACGGCACTCTACCGAGGGCGATAAAGTGAGACTCTGTCGCAAAAAAAAAAAAAAATTTCCACAATTGTATCCCTCAACTGCAAAGGCAGGAAAAATACAATTATCAAACTTCCACTGTCACCGTCATTTATGCAGTTGACTATGAAGAACATTTCAGGAGGTGCTGTGGAATGATACAGAAAGAATATAAAAAAGGGAAATGTTTCAGATATAAGTAGTAAAAACTTTCAAATTATAAAATATTACTATGCTTATATATACTTTTACAAAGAAATGTGTGTCATACGGTAAAAAGGTTAAAGTATTTGTTATTGATTAGCATAGTGTCTGTTAGGAACCTAGGAGAAGTTCACAGACAGCTGTAGTAGGCGACTTTTCCCACCCTGCTCAGGGAGGAGGAAAGCTTTCACCTCGAGACACCACTGAGTTTCATCAGGGACACTTTAATTACTTTAGCTGTTAAGGGTACTCTAACTAATCCCCCACGGGAGCAGAGGGAGGATGGACGGGAGTCATATTTTGGAAAACAATCCATTGGGAAATAAGTAGCCCAGGGTTTAATTTGGAAATGCAAATAACTATCGATCAAATTTTCAGATACGTGTACAATAAAGGGCAAGATTAAGTAGCGGCAAAAAAAAAAAAGGAAAAAAAAAGAAAAAAATTTAAAAAACCGCAGAGGGCATAAAGAAGGGGCTTATTTTCATACATTGTATTAGTTTACGTTACTTGTATTGTGCTTAAGTAAAGTGACTCTCTTCACCCAAATAATTTCACCCGTTTTATACCATAAGATACCGAGAGAAAAAAAATCCCATCTAGGCCATCTGATGTAATCTTTCTGCGTCTCTTTGAGGAAGGAAAAGTACCGTAAGATAAGGACCGCTTGCTGCTTTCCTTGGTGTGTTCCTAGCAGGAATCAGGCAGCAACTCAACTAGAATTAGGTTTCCCCTTCTTTCTGCTCTGTCTGCCACAGCCACCTATACCCGTTAGAATTTTCCAGGGTTGGGTTGGTGGAGGGCAAAAACCTGGAGGCTGGATTCGGGAGACTCGGTTTCCGGTGCCGCTTTGTAGCTTGTGACATTTAGTACAATACATGTTTTTTAGCGCTTAGGTTTCGTTATTTGGGAAATGGGAACGATATATCTGTTTTATAAGGGTGTTGTGAAGATGAAACGGGCCTGTGTGTGAAAAGCCTTTTATAAACTGTAAACCGCTCCCCAGATGTTAGTTATTATCTTCTTGAAAGAGCATAGAATTTGTTTCAATTGTGTAGGAGACTGCAAAACGGCTCCTTGACACTTGTAGTCATAACTTGACCCTGAGCTTAATCTCGCTGTAAAGCGAAAGGATTCTTGGCGCCGCACAGCAGCCTGGGGCAGGGTCACCCGCGCGGCCGGGGCGGTCACTGCCATATTCCATCCTGAGCCGCTGCTCCCCCACGGTCCTCCCACCAGTCTCCTGGGAAAGCCGCGACGTTCCTCGCCATTTGGGTGGCGCCAGCTAGAGGGCGTGGGCCGGGCAGGAACCGGGTCCTCGGGGCGGGAGGGGCGGGACCGAGGGCGGGGCCTCCAGCGGGGGCGTGGTCTCGGCCTCCCCGAGTCTGGGGCGGCCGGCGCGCTGAGCTTGCGAACTAGCTAGCGAGCAGAGAGCGAGCGCGGCCCCTGCGCACTCGTCCGCCGCCTGTGCGGGGTGCGGGCTGAGCTGCACTCTGTCCCCGCGGCTACTGAGCTGAGCCTCGGGAAGACGCGAGCCCCTGCTCTGTCCGCACGCACTCCCCTTCTCCACCTCAACAGGTCAGGGGAAGGGCTGAGGTGACGAGGGCGCACGACCCGGGAAGGGAGGAAGGTCAGGAAGGTAAGCGGATCCCTGCGCCCCCGGGTGGGGGTCGTCGGCCCGGCTCCCCAAGCGCAGCTGCGGACTTCTCGGAAGCGGAGGCTCTCGCCGCCTCGCTGCGGGCTTCCCAGCAGGCTGACTCAAATCCCTGGCGTCTCCACTTTTCCGGTGGGAACCTTCGGGGAGACTGGGTGAAGGAGAAGCAGAGCTCGCGCCACCCCTACTAGCAATTCTGCGGCAGGTAGCGTCTAGGAAAACCGGGGACAGGGACACGGGTAGACACCCATTTTCTTCCCCCGCCCCCCTCAAGTGAAACATCTGCCCATGCGCCCCGCGTTTTGCGGAAAGATGTCCCGTTGTTGGAACCTGGTCCCCGAGTTGCGTAACGGAAGAGTCCCAGAAGTTTCTCAAGGGGTAAAAGCGGGGCTCTTTCTCTACCTCGAGACCCCTCCCCCATGCCTCTAGGAGAGGCAGATAGATGGGTGGTTCTAGTCCCATCCCGGGAGGTTGTGGGGGCGGCGTGCGTCGGTGGTCTTCGGACTCCGGAGAGCCAGGGGGAAAGTTGGAGGCGCGTTCTGACACTTGCTGCGAGGGCAAGCGAGAAGCGCATTCCCAACATGGTACTGGTTAATTTCTCCTGCTAGTATTTTTTTTCCTCGGGTGTCTGATCCTCTGTTGCTCTGCAAGCTCTATGACGGTGCGAGGGTTGGAACTTACGCAGGGGTCTTCAAACTGCGGTCCGCGGGCCACAGGAGGCGGTGTGATTGTATTTGTTTCCGTTTTGTTTTTTTACTTCAAAATAAGATATATGCAGTGTACATAGGAATTTGTTCATAGTTTTTTTTTTTTAAACTATAGTCCGGTCCTCCAACGGTCTGAGGGACAGTGAACTGGCCCCTGTTTAAAATGTTTGAGGACCCCTGAAGAGGAATTGGGAGTTGTTGTATGAATCGTACATTTTCTCTTTGTAGTGATAGATACATTCACAAAGCTTGCGAGGGGCCTGAGCGTCATGATACTTTCCTGCAGTGTTTCTCTTCCGCGGGTTTCTCCTGCGCCTTCACCCCCAATCGTTATGCAAATTGTCCAGGAAGATCCTTGGCTTTGGAGGTGGAAATGTGTTGAGGGAAAGACTTTGCTGCCAGTGATTTGTTTTGTTTGAAGGGTGGAGTGGGGGTAATTTTAACCCTGTTGTTGCACGTTGGGGGGAACGTGACATTTAAAACCTTCGATGCGAAACCGGGAATTAAAGCGAAGACCCGGTGTTCCCTGGGACAGTTGAAAAGTGAGCAAAGCTCAGTAACTGAGGCACAGAGACATTAAGCGGAGGCTTCTGAGAGGTGTGGGGGAATTTTGCTTGTGCAAGATTGTTTCATAGCAAAGTCAAGGAGAGTGTGTAGATGGTACGTGGAGGTGGGCTATCTCTCTTAGACTTGCGTGGTGTCAGCCTCTAGGAGGGATGAAAGCACGAAAAGACAGACCTTTGGACTCTAGAGTCTAGTTTTCTCTGAGGCTTGAGAATACCTTGGCAAGGCCCCGTTTCAATGTTTACTTCCTCTGTCTAATGTATTTCCTTAGGTTGCCTTTCATCTTTAGTGGAAAGGGTTTCATGAGTGGATATTCTGGAAATAGATTCACAGGAGAATTAAATTCTGGATGGTTTGCCTTTTTAAATTTAAAGGTGTTGTCTCTTGCCAGTGTCGTAAAGAGTTGAATTTGAAAATAAATATGTAGAAAAGCAATGGCTAGAGCTAAAGGGTAATGATCCAAGGGAGTCTAGGAGGGAAAACAGGAGAATAGACAAGTAATATGGCAAACTAGAAAAACCCATTTGAATTCCACTTTTTGTAAGGAAAAAATGAACCAAGGAAAGAATTTGGGACAGATCTGGTGTCTTTGAGACAAGGAGGGATTGAAGAGTGGAACTTTGGGGGAAAAAATGAATTTAGATTTGGGTGCTGTTTTCTTTTTTTAGGTATACCTTACCAGATTCTTTGCATTCCACCTGCAAGAAGAAAATGAATTGTTATATATTAAAATTAATATATCTTATTCATTCACTGTAGCAACTGAATTTCTCTAGTCTTTGCATTTGTCATTTGCATAACTTCTGAACGTGGCAAAAATACAATTTTGAAGAATCACAATGTGTTGAATTGGAATACACAAGTCACACAGAGATCAAGAATTTATGGCAAAATAAAATCCAGGTCATTTTAAACATTGCTCTCTTCTAGAAAATGCACAACATGAATGCATTTCTTTGCCAACGGAAGTCACTATTTCACTACAAGGTATTAAGACTATATCAGAACCAGTGGTTATCTCTCCTGTTTCCTATATACTTTAACTGAATCTTGCAGAGAGCTGATTGAGCTAAAAGTTATTTTTTCTCTCTCTTATTTTTTGAGACAAGAGTTTCACTTTGTCACCCCTAATAGAGTGCTATGGCGTCATAGCTCACAGCAGCCTCACACTCTTGGGCTCATGCGATTTTCTTGCCTCAACCTCCCTAGTACCTGTGACTACAGGTGCCGACTGCAATGCTTGGCTTTTTTTTTTTTTTTTTTTGCAGTTTTGGCCTGGGCTGGGCTTGAACCCGCCACCCCAGTATTTTGGGGCTGGCGCTTGAACCCGCCACCCCAGTATGAGGGGCCGGCACCCTGCTCCTTGAGCCACAGGTGCTGCCCTTTTTTTTATTTTTTTGAGAGATGGGTTCTCGCTCTAGCTCAGGCTGGTGAACTCAGGCAATTCATCTGCCTTGGCCTCCCACCAGGGTGCTGGGGTTACAGGTGTAGCCTCCATGCCCAGTCTTTTCTCTCTCTTTTAAACTAAGATACTTGCCCAGTTGAATTTTGGGTTAAATTTGGATGAGACTATACAATTAAAATACATAACTATGAGTTACATCTTTTATTAGGCCTCTACAGATCACTTTAGTTGTGTGATTGTTCATTTGATGTTACATATTAGCTTTAAAGTTGAAAAGATTGATGAAAAATTAAACTTGTAAAACATGAATTTGTAAACCAGATGCCGTGGCTCACACCTGTAATCTCAGCGCTCTGGGAGGCTGGTGTGGGAGGATCCCTTGAGCTCAAGAGTTTAAGACCAGCCTGAGCAAGAGGGAAACCTGGTCTATACTAATATTAGAAAAATTAGCCAGGTACTTGGGAGGCTGAGGCAGGAAGATCACTTGAACCCAGGAGTTTGAGGTTGCAGTGAGCTAGGCTGATGCCATGGCACTCTAGCCTGGGCAACAAAGTGAGACTGTTTCCAAAAAAAAGAAAAAAAAGGCAAACTTGTTTTCAGTATTTTTGAAAAGCAAGTGGAAGGGCCGGGTGAGGTGGCTCACACCTGTAATTGTAGCACTCTGGGAGGTTGAGGCAGGTGGATTGCTTGAGCTCATGAGTTCAAGACCAGCCTGAGCAAAAGTGAGACCCCATCTCTATTAAAAATAGAAAAACTGAGGCAAGAGGATCACTTAAGCCTGAGTTGGAGGTTGCTGTGAGTTATGACACCATGGCACTCTACCCAGGGTGACAGCTTGAGACTGTCTCATAAAAAAAAAAAAAAAAAAGGCAAGTGGAAGGAGTTTTATGCTGAACTGTGTAGTTTGTGGTCTTTCATCAAGCAAATTTGCATAATCCCTTATGAAGTTAGTTGAATGTTAAAATCCCAGATCTTGAGGGAGCCTTTTGCTTTCACTTTTCAAAAAGTGAAGCTAATTTATATATAAATATTCCCATTAGTATAAGAGCTACACAGAGGACAGTATACCCTGCAGATGTCTCTTTTAAGGTATGATAATATAGCTGGGATTTTCTCCTTACTATTAAAGCCCTGCATTGAAAGCTGCCCTTGAACTTAATTCATTTGCTCTCAGATATTGTCTGTTGAAGCTAAAAGCTCAAAGTTCCTTTAATTCAAGGCTCACTTTCAGGAGATTGAAAAAGTATGTTGGAGAGAGTACAAATTTAGGGAACTGCATTTACCATAAATATACAAAGTTTTATAAATAAATTATATTTTCTTCATTAAATTATAAATTCAACAATTGTTTCTCTTCCTAAATGATATTTAATTGGAAATGGCTTTCTAGTCATCTCTCCTTTTGAATACAGTAGTAGCTTATTTAATATTATTGATTTGAGCCTAAGATTTTATTCAAATTGAGTACATAAACCTTGTTCTACCACAGTGTGAAAATAAATGTAAAATGTATGGTTCTTTGTAGGTACACGTCTTTATTCTTGAGTAACTGTGTGGATGTGCACAACAGATTGTTGTAGTCTTGATGCCGTGAGCTGCCAAGGACGTCAAGGTTGCTAAGGGGAGTTTCTGTCTCACTCCTTAGGACAGAACTCCTTCAGTAGTATTCTCCAGGGGAAAGAAAATCAGCTGATTTTCTTAAATTATCTGGCCCATTTTAAACATGACTAAGTAGTTTTTGCTAGAGTGACTTTTTCCTATTAAAAGACTGAGGTTATTGTGACAAGCAGTGCCTGCAGGAATCAATTACATCATTATTATAATATCTCATTTTCATTTCTATTGTCTCACAAGTATTGAGCATAGTCTATGTACTAGACAGTACTCTAAATATTGGAGAGAAAATGTGATGATATTATGATCAAGAAGAGAAAGGGTCCATGCGGGAGGAGTTTATATTAACACTTTACTGTTTACCAGCAGCTTTACCAAGACATATTATTTAAGCCTAATTGCAGGTCTAAAGCTGGAGTTCATTCTCCATTTTAAAATCAGGAAATAGAGTTGAAGAAGTTAAGTGACTTGACACTGTGACTCAAAGCCTGGTGCCCTTTCTATTATGGTACACTGTGTTGGCTATGTTGATACGTGGTTTCCTGTTTTTCAAGAATTACAGCTTGACTCTAAAATATAAATAGTTTCTCTTTGGCTAAGTAATTCTTCCTGATCATTATGGAAATAGAAAAGCAAGTATTTTCATTTAGAATTCTGGACATATATTTGTGCCTCCTAAGGAAAATATAGATAATTTAACATTTTTAATTATTTGCACTAAATAAGTATTAATAGCTTCCTAAAAATTAAATTCAAGTCCTTATAACCTGGCTCCCTTTGTGTCATGAAGGCTCAGTTTATAAACTTTTGACAGCATATCCAGGGGTAAATCAGGGTATACCCATTCAATCTTATAGAGACAGTGAATATATGCAGTGTAGCATTAGAAATTTTTGTATTTATAAATGTACATCACAATCTCCTGGAGGCCTTATTAAAACCTGAAAGTGCTACCCTGCCCTCAGAGCAGCACCAAGTTTCTAATCCAACAGGTCTTGGGTAGTGACCCCAAATTTGCATTTGTAAGATGTTCACAGGTGATACTGCTGCTATTTCTGAAACCACAGTTTGAGAACCACTGCAGTGTAGCAGAGAGTTTTAAAAAGGTTTCTGAACCAGACAGCTTGGGTTTGAATCTTGGATATGCCACCTATTAATACTTGCTTCTAGACTTAAGACAAGTTACTTGACTTCTCAAGAATGGTGAGGGTGAGAGTTTGCTAACAAGCTAACCTGACAGAATCAGTGGACTCCTGAGTTAGAGAGGAGTGACCTTGTCACTCGTCATAACAGCTGGTAGCCAGAGTATTTTCTTAGACTGATTTCCTAAGCCAACTTTCCAAAAGGTGATGTGAAGAGAGCCAGGTGACACCTGCAAACAATTTACCCATGGCTCTGTGGCATGTGTGTGGGTAATGTACCCCAGTGGGTTTCATTAGAGGAGAGGGATCCTGAGTTTAGGGAATCTCAGTCTTTTATAATTGCAAGCATGCTGCTCTTCACAGGAGACGTTGTCTTGATTGTACTGCATAGTAAACATGGTGCTCATAGCCCCGGATGGTAACGGTCTGTTTTCCAAGGCTGTTCAGCAAACATCCTTAAAGACACTCTGAATGAAGGTGGTTGGTGTCTCTGCTTGTATAACACGGAGATGTGCCTCCATTCCATGGGTAAATTAAATTGTCTCCCTGAGTTTTCCATTCCTCAGTTTTTTCCCTTATGAAATGGAGTAAACAATACAGTAGCATCACCCTTACTGAGGAGTTGAATTGAAGGTACTAGGAGCAGCACATAATAAGTGCTATGTAAATGCCCTTTGTTATTATTCCTGGAGGAAGAAATTGTGTTCCCTTTTTTAAAATAGTAAATATTGCCTCATGAAATAATTGCTTTAAGTAAATTGCAGTCTTTCAGTTTGTTCCAAGAAACTTTTAATGGGTCCAAATCCTAAGATGGGGATTATGCATCGTATGGTATTTTACCGGCCCACGGGGAATGCAGCAGAGATATTTCCTAACAATGTTCACGTGCTTGTCCGTGTTTCTCAACCTCTTCATTGTTATTCAGAATCATGTGACTAAGTCTGCCCAGGGACACTAACATGTCACTTCACTTCTGAAGGCTTTTTTTTTTTTTTTTTTTGAGACGAGAGTCTCATTTTGTCAAGCGGTACCTGTGGCTCAGTGAGTAGGGCACTGGCCCCATATACTGAGGGTGGTGGGTTTGAACCTGGCTCCGGCCACACTGCAACAAAAAATAGCCGGGCATTGTGGCGGGCACCTATAGTCCCAACTACTTGGGAGGCCAAGGCAGGAGAATCACCTAAGCCGATAATAAATAAAGGGCAATAAAGTGAGACTCTGTTTCTAAAAGAAATAAGAGTCTCATTTTGTTGCTCTCAATAGAGTGCTATGGCGTCACAGCTCACAGCAACCTCTAACTCTTGGACTGAAGCGATTCACTTGCCTTAGCCTCCCAGGTAGTTGGGACTACAGGTGCCCACCATAGTGCCCAGGTATTTTTAGAGATGGGGTCTCGCTCTGGCTCAGGCTGGTCTGGAACCTGTGAGCTCAGGCAATCCACCTGCCTCGGCCTCCCAGAGTGCTGGGGTTACAGGCATGAGCCACCGCATGAGTCACAGCACCCAGCCTCAGTTCCGAAGTATTTAAGTGGCTATTTTAAGACCTTCCAACAACTTGAGTATCTCAGAGTAGAGGAAATTTCCTCACCCTTCTCCTTACACAACATATCAATATGCAATAGATGTAAAGATTAAAGCATGAAAAAAAGCCCTTGTTCTGTCAAGCCACTAAGATTTGGTGATTTGCCACTACAGCATACACAGCTATTCTAACTATATTCCAGAATCTGTAAGGCTTGCCTACCATGGGGAATGTGATGGCCATTTATTTATTTATTTTTTGAGATAGAGTCTTACTATGTTATCCTTAGTAGAGTGCTGTGATATCACAGCTTACAGCTTGGTGGAGATTGTGATCTGCTTGGGGTAGAGTTCTGGAGAATCAGAGTGAAATAGTGTGTGACCCCTGACTCACCCTTGACACATTGCTTGTTATCAAGAGATTGTTATTCCTGGAAGGTGTGTGTGGGTAAAGAAGTAGAGATGAAGAGCTGACAAGTCCAAGGGTCCTCTGGACCAAGTCATATTTCTCTCTTTTTTTTTTTTGAGACAGAATCTCACTTTGTCACCCTCTGTAGAGTATGTGGCATCACAGCTCACAGCAACCTCCAACTCTTGGGCTTAAGTGATTTTCTTGCCTCAGCCTCCCAACTAGCTGGGACAATAGGCAACCACCACAACACCCGGCTATTTTTTGTTGCAATTCTCATTGCTGTTTTAGCTGGCTGGGTTTGAACCCGCCACCCTTGGTATATAGGGCCGACGCCCTACCCACTGAGCCACAGGCGCCACCCCAAAGTAATATTTCTTAAATATTCCTTTTTGGTGCTTGGTGCCCCTAGCTCAGTGAGTAGGGTGCTGGCCACGTACACTGAGGCTGGTGGGTTCGATCCCAGCCTTGGCCTGCTGAACAATGATGTAGTCCCAGCCGCTTGGGAGGCTGAGGCAAGAGAATCGCTTAAAGCCCAAGAGTTTGAGGTTGCTGTGAGCTGTGACGCCATGGCACTCAACCGAGGGTGAACAGTGAGACTCTGCCTCAAAAAAAAAAACAACCCTTTTTGGAAACAAGGTCCTGGGGTTTTGAGACTTACTAGCTCTGTCCAGTTGAAAGCTTTTCTAATGTGTGGACTCTGCCAAACACATGGTTGGTTGACTAAATAAAAAATAACTAGAACAACAACATTACCATTTATTGAGTGTTACCTTGAGCTATTTATTTATGCTAAAAATTTGACAAACATACATAACCTGAGAACAACCCCATGAAGCCCCATGTTACTGAGAAAGCTGAGACCTTAGAGAAGAACAGTAATTTTCTTGATGTCTTAGAGATAGCTGCAGAGCAGGCCTTTTACCAGCAACGAAAGACTCCTGAGAAGCAGGTTTCCCCAGAATGTGCTAAGTTTTGGCAGCACTTAATGACAAGAACAGAATATTTGAAAATATCTTAGATCATTATGTGGTAGGAGTGTCATAAAACTTTTATATAGATACGTGTGTGTATATGTACATATGTATATACATGTTCAGTGCACACTTCAATTGTTTTACCTGCTATTCGATATACATGACATTTTAATTGCTAAATAAATTTGGAATGCAAGAGAATAGAAGGACCATAGCGGGGTGGACTTGGCAGGGTGCATTTCTGAAGGAAATATAATCGGCATCACCCACATAAAATTTAATGTGGGTATTGCTGACTTAAATAATAACAGAAGCCTATGATGTGTCAGTGTCCTAGGCATTTTGGAGAGGTGATATAATTTACAGTTTTCAGTAACTCTATAAGGAGTTGACCATTTTATAGGTGGTAGCACCAAGGCTGTTAGAGCTCAATTTGCCCAAAGTTATAGAGCAGCTTACTTGGGCCCAGTTCATAGCACTACTCTGTTTTTGGGGGGCTTTTTTTTTGAGACAGAGCCTTAAGCTGTCACCCTGGATAGAGTGCTCTGGCATCACAGCTCACAGCAACTCCCAACTCCTTGGCTCAAGCAATTCTCCTGCCTCTGCCTCCCAAGTAGCTGGGACTTACAGGTGCCTGCCACAATGACACACACACACACACACACACACACACACACACTGTATATTATTTATTATATATATATATATTTTTTTTTGGGGGGGGGGGTTGGGGTCATCATCCTTGTTTGGCAGGCCTGGGCTGGATTCAAACCCACCAGCTCAGGTGTATGTGGCTGGCACCTTAGCCACTTGAGCCATAGGTGCCAAGCCAACACTACTCTGTTTTTAATAGCCCCAGGTTTGTATCTTCCCACTTCCTTTTTTTTTTTTTTTTTTTTTTTTGAGACAGAATCTCAGTCTGTCACTGTAGGTAGAATGCCCTGGTATCATAGCTCACAGCAACCTCAAACTCCTGAGTTTTAGCAATTCTCTTGCCTTAGCCTCCCCAGTAGCTGGAATTACAGGTGCCCATCACTACACCCATTCTTTTTTTTTTTTTTTTTTTTTTTTTTTAGTAGAGTTGGGGTCTCACTCTTGCACAGACTGGGTTTGAACTCCTGAGGTGTCAGGGAATCTACAGAATGCTAGGATTATAGGCGGGAACCACCTTTCTGGCTTCCCCACTTTCGTAATGGGAGAATTTTTAACTGCCCTCCAGCCAGTTATTCCTTTTGTCCCCTCAATTTAATTTGGTGAAATTAATAGAGAAATGTATAAAAGCCTCAGGAAGACCTTATGATTACAGCATTTGTAGGTCAGTACATTTTTGAATATAAAGAAAAAATTAAAAAATAAATTTTATAAGGTAATAAATAGATTCATAAAAGATTATAATAAAAGATTCATAGCATACAGAATAAAAGATGAAAATGCTCCTGTTCTGGCCTCTTTACTCTCCAGAAAAGCTACTTTTTTTTTAGATGAAGTACTTACTGCCAGTCACTGCAGCAAGAGTGTAGTGGTGTCATCACAGTTCACTGCATCCTCAGACTCCCAGGCTCAAGCAAGCTGTCCTCTTTCCTTAGCCTCCAGAGTAGCTGGGGGTGCTGGCATGTGCCACCATGCCTGGTTAGTTTTTATATTTGTTATAAAGATGGAGTCTTGATCTTAGGCTAGCAATAAAGTGAGACTTTGTCTCTTAAAAAAAAAAGCATTTTCTTTTAAAACATATTGGCTCACATTGTACATTTTATTCAGATCTTGTTTAGATAAGCTTATCTCATTCCTTTTGATGTTACCTTGTATCTTGCTGTGATACCTACATCTGTGATGGTATGTATTAGGTTGTTACCAATTTTTCTTATTATTATAAACAGTTTTGTGTTGCATGTATCTCCTGTACATGAGACTGCTCCTTTTCTTTTTCCTATAAGGAAAAAAAGATATTCCTTTTAATATCTAAGAAATGTGTGTCTTTACTTACTTTATTTTACTTACTTATTGTATGTAAGCTCAACAGGCCAAGAGTTTGTCTTCTTCACTTTTTTTTTTTTTGTAGAGACAGAGTCTCACATTGTCACCCTTAGTAGAGTGCTATGATATCACAGCTCACAGGAACCTTCAACTCCTGGGCTTAGGCGATTCTCTTGCCTCAGCCTCCCGAGCAGCTGGGACTACAGATGCCCGCCACAACACCTGGCTATCTTCACTTTCTTTATTCTCAGTACGTGACTTATGCAGATGTTCAGGAGAGATTTATTCGTTCCAGAATAAAAGAGCAAACAAGGGAACTCAGTACCCCTGTCTCAGATGTAAGTCCATCCACAGCCCAACCTATCCCTGTCCATAGGGTTCTCACTCTCCACCTAGCCTGTTGGGTTGCAGACAGCTTTTGAACATCTTCGGGAGGGCCGTGTAGGAAGGTGCCACCAGGGGCTCTTCAGATGCCTTCTTCTTCTTGTCTTCTTTTTTTTAATTTAAATTAAAAAAAAAATTTTTTTTGGAGACAGAGCCTCAAGCTGTCACCCTGGGTAGAGTGCCATGGCTTCACAGCTGACAGCAATCTCAAACTCCTGAGCTTAAGAGATTCTCTTGCCCCAGCCTCCCAAGTAGCTGGTACAACAGGCGCCCGCCACAACACCCGGATTTTTGTTGTTGTTGTTGTAGTTGTCATTGTTGTTTGGCAGGCCCAGGCTGGATTCTAACCTGCCAGCTCTGTGTATGTGGCTGGCGCCTTAGCCGCTTGAGCTACAGGCGCCAAACCATTCAGATGCCTTCTTAACAGAAGTGTTATGAAGAATAATGCCAACATGAGTACAATACTGTTTTATCGAACACTTACTGTGTGCCAGCTCTGCACGAGAGAAAGTGAGAGCCTCAGAAGCAGGGGGGGGGGGAAAGGTTGTGGGTGAGGGCAGGGTGTTGAGTAAAGAATGGGGGTAGAGACAGAGAGGGAGGAAGTGAACAAAGAAAGTGAGCTAGAGTGAATGGGGAGGGCGGGGCGGAGAGTGAGGATGGGGCTGGAGAACGTGGGGGACTCTGGAACAAAGTTGACCCTGACAGACTTAGAGCTCTGCTAGTGTGTGTGTTTAACTAAAATATTTGCAACATCCATGTTGCAATCTTTTGGAAAAGGAGATAGAGTGGCAAATGGTATCTGCTAGAATGGAAACATTGTAGTTAGCAAGCCAGCAATGTAAATTTCATGCAGAGGGAGATGA
The DNA here is from genome assembly GCA_963574355.1 of Loris lydekkerianus. Classification (NCBI taxonomy): domain Eukaryota; kingdom Metazoa; phylum Chordata; class Mammalia; order Primates; family Lorisidae; genus Loris; species Loris lydekkerianus. Next base: position 48,016 of record CAUYPK010039183.1, on the reverse strand, counting down.
AAGACCTTATCAGGACTGCTAAGGACTCTATTCAATGTTTCAGCTTGGCTGAAATTGTAACAGCATCTTAAAATAACAGGCAAGTTAAAATGGTTACAAGTTTGATGCAGTTGTTTCTCTCTCTCTCTATATATATATCTATCATATATATATATATATATATTTTATATATATATATTTTATATATATATCATATATATATATTTTATATATATATATATCAAATAGTTTGTTAAATCTGTACTAAGATGATTTAGTAATATACCTTTGCCTTAAGGATGTTTGAAAAATAAAATAGAAACTAAGCAAGTTAGGGTAAGTGTAATCAGTTGATACTAGAGAGAGAAAAGGAAACAGCTGGTTATAGTGTTAACCATAGAGACAGATTGTTTCTAGAGATATACAAGATGGGACCAAGGCCATCTGCCCCTGATTGGGTAGTATTTTTTTTCTCTCTCTCAAATCCAGTACTGTTTTGAGGTAATGCTCAACCATTGGGCTTTTTGTTTTCTCTCTTTTTGTTAAAATTAGGTGGCTTTTATGAGTGGAAGGGAAATCTTAAGGTTGGTTGTTACTGGGCCCCACAGAAATATCACGTTCTTATGTGAAGATCTCCTGTGGCTAATCCTTTCTTTTGCACACTGACACTCTTAGTTTTCTTCCTTTTAATTCTAGTGAGGAGATTGACACAACCTGTAACCTCGGGCAACTTAAAACCAAGTCTTTTTTTTTTTTTTTGGTCTGTAAGATGGTGTTATAAGAATATCTATCTTGTAAGGAATTGTAATGAAATGTCACTTTAAAAAGGGTTTATTTAAAAGAGGGTGTGGCACAAAGTAGACACTAGGGAAATGTTACCTTTCCTTCTTGTGATGAACCTGAGCATATTTTTTCTTGCTGAAATGGCTTTGAGTAGCAGCCTCAAAATTAAAAGTGCATTTGGCCTTTGATAATATGCTAGCTGGTTTGTTCATACAACTTGGGAATTGTTGAAGAACTATTCTCTAATTCAAATGAGAACTTTGAATTCTGTCTCCAATGAGATTTCTCACAGGTCATGTGAAGTTTATTTATGGGCTAACAATATTCACAGGCTGCTGTTCTCTTTCAGATGAGCAGACTTGCCTCCTTCCAGTAACTGGCAGCAATGGCGTTTACTGAAAGAGTCAACAGCAGTGGTAACAGGTAAGCACAGACTCTGTGATTCAAAGATGTGCCGGTATTTAATTTTATAATCCACTTTTCACAGAATTAAGTTTGGTCTTTGTCATTTTACACTTAGGAAATTACTGGTGCTGGGAAATGTTTGAAAATTTCAGTTTTCCCTAAATGAATTCAAACCTGTTAGACTAGCTAGCTACATATTATTTTTAAATCTCGCAATTTCTAAGTTTCTTAATGCATTTCTTTAAAATGTGTTATGTGACATTGGCATCCTAGTTCTGTGTTCAAGACACTGGTTAATATGGCACTGATTTGGGAAAAGGTATACTTGTTCAGCCTGTGCTGAAATGAGTGTCATGATGGATTGACCTCATGAGAGCAGTGAAGGAGGGAATTCTGACATATTTATTTTATCCCTTTCATGCCTCTCCCTCCAACTCTGCATGCACAGTGCAATGTCTTCTTGCATATACTAGGTGATCAGCATTGATGGAACAAGCATAAAAACTTTCTTTTTCTTTTCTTTCTTTTTTTTTTTTTGAGACAGAGTCTTACTTTGTCACCCTCGTAGAGTGCCATGGTGTCACAGCTCACAACAACCTCAAACTTGGGTTATCTTGCCTCAACATCCCAAGTAGCTATACAAGTGCCCACCACATGCCCAGCTATTTTTAGAGACTGGGTCTCACTCTTGTTCAGGCTGTTCTCAAACTCCTGAGCTCAAGCTATCCATGTACCTCGGCCTCCCAGAGGCCTAGGATTACAGGCGTGCGCCACTGCACCCAGCACATAAAAACATTTTGAAGGAGGTTTAAAGAACAAGTCATCTGACACCAGAGAGAATTCTTATTATCACTGATTGATTTTTTTTTTTTTTTTTTTTTTTTTAGAGACAGAGTCTCTGGGCAGCACTCAAGGAGTAGGGCGCTGGCCCCATACAGGAGGTGGTGGGTTCAAACCCGGTCCCAGCCAAAAAAAAAAAAAAAAAAAAAACAGAGACAGGGTCTCACTTTGTAGAGTGCCGTGGCATCACAGCTCCAGCAACCCCCAGCTTCTTGGGGTTAGGTGATTCTCTTGCCTCAGCCTCAGGAGTAGCTGGAACTACAGGCACCTGCCACAACACACAGCTATTTTTTTTTTTTTTTTTTTTTTTGAGACAGAGTCTCACTTATTAACCCTCGGTAGAGTACCGTGGAGTCACAGCAACCTCCAACTCTTGGACTTAAGCAATTCTCTTGCCTTAGCCTCCCAAGTAGCCAGGACTACAGGCGCCCACCACAACCCCCGGCTATTTTTTTGTTGCAGTTTGGCCGGGGCTGGGTTTGAACCTACCACTGTTGGTATATGAGGCCGGTGTCCTACTCACTGAGGCACAGGCACCGCACCTGGTTGATTTTTTTTTTTAATCTAAACTATTAGCTATTCAGAAACATATTTACATATAAAAAGTGTAGGCTCAAACTCAGCTAGTATTTATTGAGTAAATGGATGGTGGTAATTGCAATTCTAGATTGGCCTGAATGCTTCCTTCCTCACCCTTTCTGATCCATTTAGGAATTTCTTCAGTTCCTGGTGGCCATGGTGGGGCTATTGTTAAATTTGGTATACTCTCCTCCCCCACCAAAGGGAAGATAAGTGACCAGCTGGGGGTGGAGGAAGGAGCTCTTATTTGTCTTTAAGTCTGGAATGTTGAGTTACACATAGTTTTAATGGTGTTTTTTGGAACCAGAATCTTAATCTGTTAGCCCCTACAGTGCCCTCATCATAGTTCACAGCAGCCTCAAACTCCTGTGCTCAAATGATGTTCCTACCTCAACCTGTGGAGTAGCTAGGACTACAAGTGTAGCCAGTGACACTCAACTAATTTTTCTGTTTTTAGTAGAGACTTGCTCTTGCTCAGGGTGGTCTCCAATCCTGAGCACTCTTGAGCCTTGGCCTTTTACAGTACTAGGATTACTCTGTGAGCCACCACTGATCAGCCTTTTTTGTTGTATTTATTTATTTATTGAGATAGAGTCTCACTTTGTTGTCCCAGGCTAGAGTGCCATGGCATCTGCATGGCTTACAGCAATCTCAAAATCCTGGGCTTGGGTAATCCCCTGCCTCAGCCTCCTGAGACTACAGGAAAAAAATTAGCCACCATGCCTGGCTAATTGTTCTATTTTTAATAGAGACAGGGTCTCTTGCTCAGGCCAGTCTCATATTCTTGACCCTTAGGTGGTCCTCAGGCTTTGGTCTCCCGGATGACAGGTGTGAGCCACCACACCTGGCCTAAGTTTCACATTTTTGTATAGTTAAATGTCTTGTCCTTTACGGATTCTGTCTTTGATTATGCTTAGAAAGGTCTTTGCTACTCTAAGACTGTAAAAATAATGTCATGTGTTCTTTGCTGGCACTTGTATAATTTCATTTTTGCATTTAAATCAGAATTTGTAAGCTAGTGGACAGATCTGGTCCACAAGTGGGTTTTGACTTGACTCTCACAATGTCCTGAAAGAAATTATCTGCCAGTGCTTTTTACGTAACAATCTAGACTTCTGTCTTCTCATAAAAACTGACCAACACTGGACTTAGACTTGGCATATAGCATATTGCTCAGATAGAATTGAATAACCACTGCTGTTTTAGATGGAGCATGGACTTTCTAATTCAGACCTTCCCATGTGGTATATGTCGTCACATAAATACTTTTCAGGTATACCAAGATGTCTACTCCACCCCCCAGTTCTACCAGAACTCCCACCTAATTTTCTCCAGCTGACATCTGTCCATTTGCCCCAGAGAGACTTGATGTTTAAAAATAGTAGTAATAATAATAAGCCGGATGTGGTGGGTCAGGCCTGTAATCCTAGCATTCTGGGAGGCTGAGGCAGGTGGATTGCTTGAGCTCACAAGTTTGAGACCAGCCTGAGTAAAAGCAAGACCCCATCTCTACTAAAAATAGAAAACCTGAGGCAAGAGGATCACTTGAGCCTGAGTTGGAGGTTGCTGTGAGCTGTGACGCCATGGCACTCTACCCAGGGTGACAGCTTGAGGCTCTGTTTCAAACAAAATAAAAAGTGTTTTGAGGCAGGACTCAGATGCTTTCTAGTTCATTATAATTCTCCACACCACTGGATTCACGCATTTAGCTAGCTGTTCGGCCCTCTTGCAACCCAAGTTATACATCTCTGCCACTTTAGTATTTTGATCCATCTCTAATTAACTGGGACATAAAGTATATGCTGTACATTTCCATATTAATAAGAACATGAAAAGATGGGGGATATAAATGAGCCATTGTTTTTTAAAGCAAAAAGCTATTGTTATAACATAATTTATTAAATTATCTGTCTTTTCATCAGTGATTTGAATGCTGTGTCTACCACACTCTTGGCTCTGTTGTTGGACCGTCTTTTATACCAGTGACTGTGTCTTTTGGCAGTCATGTCATGCCGTTCACTGTCTCTTTATATGCCTTAATATTTAGGCAGATTTTTGATCATTGCCTTTTAGTTTTAGAATTTTCATGGCTATTTCCATCTAATTATATTTCCCAGTATACTTTAAATTAGCCAAGTGATTAATCATTTTCTAGAAAATTTTTTTTTTGGCATTTTGATTGGGGTTCTTTTTTAGGGAAAGTAGACTTCTATAGACAATTAAAACTGGGTCTTGGCGGTGCCTGTGGCTCAGTGAGTAGGGTGCTGGCCCCATATACTGAGGGTGGCGGGTTCAAACCCAGCCCCGGCCAAACTGCAACCAAAAAATAGCCGGGCGTTGTGGCGGGCGCCTGTAGTCCCAGCTACTCGGAGGCTGAGACAAGAGAATTGTGTAAGCCCAAGAGCTGGAGGTTGCTGTGAGTCCTGTGACGTCATGGCACTTTACCGAGGGTGGTAAAGTGAGACTCTGTCTCTACAAAAAAACAAACTAACAAAAAAAAAAAAAAAAAAAAACACAAACAAACAAACAAAAAAACTGGGTCTTCTAACAGGAAAAAGTAGATACCAGGTTGGTGAAAATTTTAGGGGATGAATATAGTTTAAATTTCACTTGTAAGATTTTTGTGGAGTTATGATTTTTCAAAAATTTCTAGTTATTGACATTGTATCCAGTGTAATATCTGGTAGGTGAACTAGTTATTAATATAATGGTTAAGACTACTGTCAGTGGCGAGATTAAGATGGTATTTTATAATCTATTACTTACGTATATTTTTTGATGTTGCTAATAAGTTTTAGGGAATAACTACCCTTTGTAATAACATTCTAGCAATTGCAAAGCTGTTTATATTATTTATTTTTATTTTGCCAGCTCCTCACCTGCCTGATCTGCTCTTTTTAATTTTTTTTTAGTCTCAGTTTGTTGCCCTCAGTAGTGTGCTATGGCATTGTAGCTCACAGCAACCTCAGACTCTTGGCCTCAAGCAATTCCCTTGCCTCAGCCTCCCAAGTAGCAGGGACAACAGGTGCCTGCCACAATGCCCAGCTAGTTTTCTTTTTTTTTTTTTTTAGAGAGAGGGCTCAGGCTGGTCTCAAACTAGTGAGCTCAGGCAATCCACCCTCCCTGGTCTCCCAAGTGCTAAGATTATAGGCATGAGCCACCTTGCCCAGTCCCCACCTTTTAATTTTAATGTATAAATAGTAAGTTTGGGGAAATCCTAAATAGGACTTTATTTATTTATTTATTTTTTTGAGACAGAGTCTCACTATGTCACCCTTCGGTAGAATGCCATGGTGTCATAGCTCACAGCAACCTCAAACTCTTGGGCTTAAGAGCTTCTCTTGTCTCAGCCTCCCAAGTAGCTGGGACGACAGGCTCCTGCCACAGTGCCTGGCCATTTTTCTGTTGCAGTTGTCATTGTTGTTTAGCCGGCCTGGGCTGGGTTCAAACCCACCAGCCTCGGTGCCCTAACCACTGAGCTATGGGCATCAAGCCACGACTGTATTTTTAATATACACCAATAACTCACTTGTTTAAATGTTTAATTATGATAGGTATTTAATCTTTTAGTTGTCCAGAAAAAATGTCAAATTCTTGTGGAACTGGTCCAGGATTAGAACATATTTGCAAGGGAAACAGATGTGTGTTGAGTATGCAGCTCTAATCACTCAAAAAACTGAATAAAAGTCTGAGTATGAACCCTTATTTTGCTCAGGGGTATCAAAAGTCAAAGGTGTGGACAGAGTGTTAATGTCATGCACAAAGGTAATATTTATTTTAGTTCTTATAAATCATAAGCTTGTTATGTGAATTCCAGGTTTGTCAGCACTAGACACTATTGAATTTGAGCTCACTTATGTTTCTCAAACCTTCCCTTTCCCACCTATTTTTTGGTTCTTCCTAAAAATTGTTATTAAAGTATAAAGACAGACAAGGACAGACGTGCTTAATACAGTTCAATGCATTTTCAGAAAGTGAACAAACACACTTGTATAACAGATGAAGAGACAATAATACCAGCTCTCCAGAAGCCCTGTCCTGTCCCTTTTGGCTGCTGTTTCCCTCAAAGGTCACCACTATTCTGATTTCTAGCATCTCACATTTACTTGTTTTGCCTTCTTATCAATCTTATTTAAATCTAATCGTATGGCATATACTCTTTTGTAAAAAGGTTCTGTTCAGTTTTGTTTGTATCAGTCGATCCTTTAACAAGGTGACCAGGGAATGGAGGGCAGGTGCATAGAGGACCCCTCCCCCACCCCTTCCATGTGTCTCCCTCCCCAGGAATGGGAAAACCCCAAACTTAACTACTAATCATCACTGTTGACGGGAAGCTTTGCTAATAACATAAACTGTGGATTAACACATTTTGTATGTTACATGTATTATATACTTTTTTTTTTTTTTTTGGAGACAGAGTCTTACTTTATCACCCTCAGTAGAGTGCCGTGGCGTCACACAGCTCACAGCAACCTCCAACTCCTGGGCATAGACGATTCTCTTGCCTCAGCCCCCCGAGTAGCTGGGACTGCAGGTGCCTGCCACAATGCCTGGCTATTTTTTTATTATAGTTTGGCTGGGGCCGGGGGATTGAACCCACTAACCTGGGTATATGGGACTGGCACCCTACCCACTGAGCCACAGGCACTGCCCTATATACTATATTTTTAAAATAAATTAAGCTAGAAAATAAAATGCTATTAAGAAAATCATGGCCAGGCTGCAGTGGCTCATGTCTGCAATCCTAGCACTCTAGGAGGCCGAGGCCAGTGGATTGCTTGAGCCCAGGAGTTCAAGACCACTCTAAACAAAAGTGACATCCCATCTCTACTACAAAATAGAAAAATTAGGCAGGATTGTGGCGCTTGAGTCCAAAAGTTACTTTTTTTTTTTTCCAAATTTTTGTGACCCAAGAGTTTGTGCTTGCTGTGAGCTGTGATGCCACAGCACTGTACCCAAGGTGACAGAGTGAGATTCTGTCTCTAAATAAATAAATAAATAAAATGATAAGGGAGAGAAAGGAAGTGGATTATTATTAATACAAAAGGTCTTCACTGAGGAGGAGAAAGAGGAGGGGTCCGTCTTACTCTTGGGTGGCTTAGGAGAAGAAATCTGCATATAACTGTATCATGGGACCCATACAGTTCAAACCTGTGCTCAAAGGTCAGCTGTATTTTCATTTCTTCTATCTAGTAAATTTAAACATCTCCATTTGTGTGTGTGTGTTTGAGGCCAGTCTCTCTCTTTGTTCCCCTCAGTAGAGTTCTGTGGCATCATAGCTCATTGGAACCTCAAACTCCTGGCTCAGGTAATCCTCTTGCCTCAGCCTCCCGAGTAGTTCAGACTACAGGTGCATGTCACCATGCCCTGCTCATTTTTTCTATTTTTAGTAGAGCAGGGTCTTGCTCTTGCTCTTGCTCAGGATGGTCTTGAACTCCTGACCCAAAGCAGTCCTCCCTTGTTAAGTGCTAGGATTATAGGCTTGAGCCACCCTGCCCAGCTGAGTTTTTTTTTTTTTTTTTTTTTTTTTTCATCCTGGGTAGAGTGCCAGGCATCATAGCTCACAGTGACCTCAAACTCTTGGGCTCAAGTGATTCTCTTGCCTCAGCCTCCTGAGTAGCTGCGACTATAGGCACTTGCCACAGTGCCCAGCTATTTTTAGAGATGGGGTCTGACTCTGGCTGAGGTTGGTTTCAAACTCTTTTGTTTTTTTTTAAATTTATTATTAAATCATAGCTGTGTACATTAATGCAATCATGGGCACCATACACTGGTTTTATATACCATTTGACATGTTTTCATCACACTGGTTAACATAGCCTTCCTGGCATTTTCTTAGTTACTGTGTTGAGACATTTACATTCTACATTTAGTAAGTTTCACATGTACCCTTGTACGATGCACCGTAGGTGTGATCCCACCAATCACCCTCCCTCCACCCATCCTTCTCCATCCCCTCCCCTCTCTCTCCCCCTTCCCCATATTCTTAGATTATAATTGGGTTATAGCTTTTATATAAAAGCTATAAATTAGTTTCATAGTAGGGCTGAGTACCTTGGATACTTTTTCTTCCATTCTTGAGATACTTTGGTTTTAAACTCTTGAGCTCAAGCAATCCACCCACGTAGGCCTCCCAGAATGCCAGGATTATAGGTGTGAGCCATCTCGCCCCACCTCTGGCTGAGTTATGTTGATTGAGAAGTGAAACTAGGGCTGGGTGTGGTGGCTTACACCTGTAATCCTAGCATTCTGGGGCCTAGGCAGGTGGAATGCTTGAGGTCAATGTTTGACAACAGTTTGAGACCAGCCTGAGCCAGAGTGAGACCTGGTCTTTAAAAATAGCTGGGAGCTGTGTGGCAAGCATCTGTAGTCCCAGAGAATCACTTAAGCCCAAGAGTTTGAGGTTGCTGTGAGCTGTGATGCTATAGCCCTCGGCAGGGTGACATAGTGATACTCTGTCTCAAAAAACAAAAAACTAACAAAAAAGAAGTGAAACTAAGATGCATTTTGTTTCCATGGGTTTACAAGTCAACCCAAATGCCACTTGTAGGAGAAGGTTCAGATTGATCAGGACAAAGGAATTATTACCTATTGATTGAGGAAGGATCTTGTTCTGTTGCCTGTGCTACAGTGTAATAATGGTTTTATCACAGCACAGTGCAGTCTCAAACTCATGGGTTTAGGGAATCCTCCTGCCTCAGGCTTCTGAGTAACTGGAACTACTGCCACTGTGCCTGGATAATTTTCTATTTCTTGTAGAAAAATGTTTCCCAGGCTGGTTTTGAATCCCTCACCTCAAGTGGTCTTCCTGCTTTGGTCTCCCAAAGTGCTGGGACCACAGTCAGGAGGCTACCTCAGCCATCTATTACCTTTAACTGAATATATTGCTCGAATATTGTAAAATTCATTACATTTTAAATTGCTTCATCTGTGAATAGTGTTCTACACCCCCCTTACAGTTTCCAGTTATTTTCTTTTTCCTTACTAAGAGAGAGGAAAGTGCCTTTTTGCCATTTCGCTAACATATTCCCCTTCCTACCCTTTTATATCAATTGTTGGAAATTTCTCATTTTCTTTTTGGATTCCTGAAACCAAAATTCATTTTTGCAAAATATGTGCTAAATTATGTTCTTATGAAATTGGGCCCAGGTAATTGAAGGGAGTGGGATACATTCTGGGAAATTTTTACTCAACAATTGGGGAAACATGCTAAAATAAAGAGCATGAGAGAAATTTGATGTTGTGTTATACCACCAAATTAGTAGGATACAATTTTATTCTCTTTGGCCATTAGGGTGGGTATTTTCTTATAAGTGTTTTAGGAGATTTGCTGATATGCTTTTTAGTATTTGGGAGGATCTGAGGGACTGAGTTTTGTGAACTGTGAATCGTGTTGTTAACACTGTAGCCCTCTTCTTCCACTGGAGAATCTGAAATAATATTTGACTTTCCTAATTGAGAAGAGTCCTTAATTAGTGAGGAAGCCACAAGGTGTTAAACAGATTAACACCTATTACCTGGGCAGGGTTTCTTTGTGTGAGTAAATAAGTGAGTAAAACCAACTCCCAGATGCTTATTGGACTGATTAATGGCTGAAGGCCATGTTTTCCTGAAATAGCGATTGGTCTGGGATTGTAAATAATCCACACCTGGAATTGTGAAACGGGGCAAGAAGGTGGTTTCCTATATTTTCTAAATGAAGTATTTTCTGGCCTAACTTACAACTGCAGTCATGTTTCTTGTACAAAGCACCTTGTTTTCCTTTATTTTAGAAATGATTTCTGTTTGTGTCACTGTCACATAGTTGAAGTTCAGCCACTGATGGGTTTAGAAGAGTTTAGCTTCAGAATTATCCCAGAACCAAGGAAACTTTTTTCTTGAGCTAGTTATATCCTAAAAAAACAGTTAAATCTTGAGAGGAAAAAAAAGAGGAAACCTTAGAATTAATTGCAGATTAATTTCAGCAGTGAAATCCATTGTCCTGTTATTCTATGTCGTGATATAGCAAATTAAGTATGAGACTCTGGCATCAGCTTGTGCTGAGACCTCGTCTCTGTCATGGTTAACTTTTAAAGTCTCCTTAAAATGGGAATAAGGAAAATTATGCCTGTAGGGCAGCATCTGTGGTTCAGCGGGTAGGGCGCCTGCCCCATTTACCCAGGGTGGGAGGTTCAAACCCGGCCCCGGCCAAATTGCAACAAAAATATAGCCAGGCCTTGTGGCAGGTGCCTGTAGTCCCAGCTACTCTGGAGGCTGAGGCAAGAGAATCGCCTAAGCCCAGTAGTTGGAGGTTGTGTGAGCTGTGTGACACCATGGCACTCTACCAAGGGCGACAGAATGAGACTCTGTCTCTATAAAAAAAAAAAAAAAGAAAGAATGATGCCTGTAAAGTACTTATCATAGTGCCTGGAACATCATACATTCCTCATTAAATTATTAATTTTGCTACTCAGGTGATGATGGTAGAATGGTGGGTTTCAGGGGAGACAGTAGCTTCCTTAATTCTACCTTAAAGGGGAAGGCTTTGTGTTGAAGAGCCCCCTTTGTAATCTTCTCCAGGAATAGCATTTATAGGAAGGAGAATGATGGGGAAACCAACCTTAAAAAACAAGACACAAAGTGTGTATGTATTTGCAGTGCAATGCCCTTAAAAAGGTATTCCTAGGTTGTAAGAATATTTGCTATGAGATTGTCCTAAATCACACACAACATATGAGAAAAGACTGCTATGTAGTATTTACTCTTCTGCAAGTGGCGTAGTTCTTTTTTTTTGAGACAGAGTCTCAAGATGTCTGTTCCCCTGGATAGAGTACTGTGGCGTCATAGCTCACAGCAACCTCCAACTCTTGGGCTCAAGCCATCCTCTTGCCTTAGTTTTTCTATTTTTTAATAGAGATGGGGGTCTCAATTTTGCTGTGGCTGGTCTCTAACTCATGAGCTCAGGCAATCCACCCGCCTTGGCCTCCCAAGTGCTGGGATTACAGGTGTGAGCCACTGCACCCAGCTTCTTACATGCTTTTTAAAAATTTTTATTTATTTATTTTGAGACAGGTTCTCACTCTTGTCTGGGCTTTTTGTCGTCATAGCTCACTGCAACCTCCAATTTCTGGGCTCAAGCAACCCTTCTGCCTCATCCTCCCAAGCAGCTGGGACTACATGCACCCACCACAAACACTTGGCTATTTTTTCTATTTTTAGTAGAGGTGGGGTCTCACTCTTGCTCAGGCTGGTCTTTGAACCCCTGAGCTCAAGCAGCCGACCCACAGAGTTAAAATTATAGGTGTGAGCCACCTTGCTCAGCCTAAGTATAACAATTTAGTGACTTTTTGTAACTTGACTGAGTTCTATAATCCAATCTTTTTTTTTTTTTTTCCTTTTTTTTTTTAAGAGACAGAGTCTTATTTTATCGCCCTCGGTAGAGTGCCATGGCATCACACACCTCACAGCAACCTCTAGTTACTGGGCTTAGGCGATTCTCTTGCCTCAGCCTCCGAAGTAGCTGGGACTATAGGCGCCCGCCACAACGACCGGCTATTTTTTTGTTGCTGTTTGGCCGGGGCTGGGTTTGAACCCAGCACCATCGGTTTATGGGGCCAGCGCCCTACTCACTGAGCCACAGGCACCGCTCTATAATACAATTTTAGAACATTTTCATCAGCCTCCAATAGGTGAAACTATAAATTTGTAGTTAATGCCATTCTCAGTGGGGGGGCGGTGACTCACCTGTAATCCTAGCACTTTGGGAGGCCTAGGCAGGAGGATTGCTTGAGAGTAGGAATTTGAGTGAAACCCTTTCCTATCCTCAAACCTGGTAATCATTAATCCATTTAATATGTCTGCCTATTCTGGACACTTCCTATAAATGCAGTCATATAAGATGTAAGTTTTCGTGACTGGCTTCTTTTTAGCATCAAGTTTTCTAGGCTCATCCCTGTTGTAGTTCATATCAGAATTTCTCTCCTTATTGCCAAACAGTACTATTTACCAGTTGATAGACTGTTAGGTTGTATCGACTTTTTATGCTGTTATAAACAACGTTGAATATATGATTTTTATTTCTATTGAGTTTAGGAGAGGAATTGCTTGTCAGGTGTCTGTTTAGAGTCACCATGAGGTTATTGTAAGCTCACAAATCAGTGTTCCCATGGGTCAGTTATAAATTTATTTGCATGTGTTTTTTCTCTGTCTTTAGCCACTGTCCCTCTGTGAACACTGAAAGTCAGAGGAGAATGAATTAGATTAGTGCCTTCAGTAAAATGCCAGCTAGTTGGCACTGTATTGTTTTATTTTATTTTATTTTTTTTTGAGACAGTCTCACTATGTCGCCCTCAGTATAGTGTGTAGCGTCACAGCTCATAGCAGCCTCAAACTCTTGGGCTTAAGCAATTCTCTTGCCTCAGCCTCCCAAGTAGCTGGGACTACAGGTGCTCGCCACAACACCCAGCTATTTTTTTTTGTTGTTGTTGCAGTTGTCATTGTTGTTTAGCAGGCCCTGCCAGGCTTGAACCCATCAGCCTTGGTGTATGTGGCTGGCGCCCTACTCACTAAGCTATGGTTACCCAGCCTGCACTGTATTGTTTTAGGTGACACCTTGGACCAGGTGGTGGATAAGATAGACAGACATTGGGTTGAATTACTTAGCATTCCTCTGTCTTTGTAGGAATACCAGCTGTGTACTGTCTTGGGTGGGGAAGAACCTTTTCCTTCCTTCTGGAGGGCTTCAATTGTAAGGGCTTTTCTTCTGAAGCTATAGCAGTCAGCCTCTGGAATCTGTGAAACAGGGTTAGGAAGAAGAGAATTTCAGTTTCGTTTTCACCTGATTTTCAGAAGCTGAGGGTTTTGTTTTCTATGCCTCATGATAGCCCTGTCACGTGGCTGAATGTGTGAATCAGCCTATAGGGAATTGCTGGGGCAACTAGTTTGGGGGGTTGAGGAGGAAAATTTTGATTTCTACACTAAATAACATTAGTTTTGTTTCTGTGTTTAAACCAGTCCCGATACTTTCATCAGAACCTGTCATGTAACTTCATTTTTGTTGCTTTTATAAGATTTTAAAACATTGCTAGAAGATAGATTGTATATATTTATCTAGGTAAAATGTTATTAGATATAGTAAACGGACAGATTTCATTGTAAGTATTGAAAGCATGAAGTGGTCTAAGATTTCTTATTAAGGAGAATCAGGTCTAGGTGTTATGAAAGAAAGAGGAAAGGAAGAGAAAAATATCCCACACGTTATAGCAACAGTAAAGAGTGCACAGATACAGGCCCTGACGGGGCATGATAACCAAACTTAGTACGGGGTGAGCTCTTATTACTCCCTTTTTTCCCTGTTCTTCACTTTACAAGAAATTTTTTTATGATGGAAATACTCAGGTATTGGTAGAAGGAAAGAGAACATTTAGCTAATATTCAAATACCCTTTTCTCAAGATTTTGCCCTACTTTTATACAACGCTATTCTCTTTCTTTTTTCCTTCATTGTTCTGAAGGATGTTAAAGCAAATCTCAGTTTTTACTCCTGCGTATTTTTTGTGCATCTCTAAACATCTATGGATATTTCTTTTCATAGCTATTTCTCTGCATGCCAGTTTCATACCTTATAAAATGAGCATCTAGGATCCATCTACCCCCCAGCCCTTACCGAAACTTTTCAGAGTTTTAAAGTCTCTTAAAATTGTTTCCATCCTGATTCAAGCAAACCAAAGTTCATGTGTTACGTGAAGTTTTGTCCCTTGAGTCTCAATCTAGAGCATTTGCCCTACGTGTGTGTGGGGAGGGGGCCTTGACCAGCCCAGGAGGCTGAGCTGAGTGCATCTTCCACCGTGTGGATTTCTTTGCTTCCTGTTACTGTGTTTAACTCGTTATTACGCTAGTGAGTGGTTCTCAGTTGAAGGCAGTAGTGCCCCCCCCCCCTTCTGGGGAGCATTTGGCCATGTCTGGAGAGATTTTTAGCTGTCACAATCTGGGTGCTGCTAAATGGCTGACAGCACCCACCCCAGGGAATTTTCTGACTCCTAATGCAGCGGTTCTCAACCTGTGGATTGCGACCCCTTTGGACTGTATTAAAGGGTCGCAGCATTAGGAAGGTTGAGAACCACTGTCCTAATGTCAGTAGTGGGAAAGCTGAGAAATCTCCAGTTCTCCCTCCTGCATTTCCTGAAGAATGGAAGTGAGCTCAAAAGCTTGGTGAATTTATTTATTTATTTTTCTTTTTAAAAAAAATCTATTTATTTTTGAGACAGAGTCTTGGCTGTGTTGCCAGGCCTAGTGCAGCAGCATCATTAGCTCCACTGCAGCCTCAAGCTCAAGCCATCCTCCTATCTCAGCCTTCCTAGGGGCTAGGGCTACAGGCATGTACCACCTGGTTCAGCTACAATCATTTTCCTGTTCTTTGTAGAGACGAGATCTTACTTAGGCTGGTCTCAAAGAACTCTTGGCCTCAAGTGACCCTCACACCTTGGATTCCCAAACTGCGAGGGCATGAGCCATGAGCCACCTCCCACGCGGCTGAGATTTAAGACAAATCTTTTTGCTTAAAATAGTTTAATTGTCCACGAGTGCTGCTGCTGTTGTGTCTTGGTCTGGGTGCTGGTTATAAGGCTGCATAACTTTGTGAAAATTCCTGTCTGAGCTGTGTACTTTAAAAAGTATATTTTTTATTTAAATTTTAAAAGTTTACTTTATAAAAAACAACCCCCCTGCTTAGTTGTTTGACCACCAGCTAACACTTCTTAGATACCTCAAAAAATCTTTATATTCTCTTTACTTTTTAAGATTTTCTTAATACTCATTAACATGAGAGGCTGGTAAAGATGCGGAGAAACGGGTTCCTGTTGACCTCATGGATGGGATGTTGACTGTTGGTTTGGGTTAAGTCAGAATGCTGCTACATTCCCTGCTCCAGGCAAAATTGCAGTGTTGCCCTAAGGGCAGGGGACACCTGAATGCTAAATTATAGGAGGCCATTTGGGCTTTCTCTGAATGCTTAAAGGAAAGAGAAAGTCATTCCAGATAGGCTGGTTGAAAAGAGGAGGTTGCCTTTCTCGAGTGGTGGGGTTTGAGAAAGGGAAATCTGGGCAGAAAGAATCAGTGAAGGTGAGGAATGCGTGAGGGGTGTGCTGGGAACCTTTTCCTGAGAGATGTCTTAAAGCCAGCCTCTCTCTCCTGTCTCTTTCTGATAAATAATTGGAAGGAAAGGCGATGAATTTTTTTCTCCTGACAGTTGGTTCTTACTGGGGGCCAGGGCCTCGTTTGCAAATGAAAGGGCTGCTGTTGGAGAAGTGGCAATCACAATGGGCCCTGACTCTTTTCACATCAAAGTGTAAAAGAATCTCCCGGGGTGATAAATGGGGCTGCTGGACTCATTACTAGTAAACAAAGCTGAGGGATGACCTCTACATTTTTTTTAATTAAAAGAAAACAGGGTTTCCTAGTGGTGAGTATGGGGCTGCTCTTCCTTTGAATTTTGACTGTTCACACTGGAAAAGATCTTTGTTAAGATTATGAGGGAGCTGCTACCGGTACCCAGGGTTCACCCTGAATGTCAGATACCACTGGAAAAAAATGTGTTGTGCCTAGGGTCACCGCACAGGTGTCCTCATGTTGAGAACTGAAGCGTTCTGGGTTCAGCTGTGTTTTAGTTACAAGGAGGAGGGACGGGGCGGAATTTCTGAGCCCTGTTCCTCTGGGGAGACTGAGGGCTTAGATCCATCCTTGGCTCCCTTTCCTACCCAACATCGGGAGGAAAACTCCCTCACTCCTGTGCAGTGTAGAGAGAGGTCAGTTTTGAAGGAAATTCTTAGCTCTTCATAAAAGCAGTCCAAAGGCAACTGTTTTAAGATTTACATTTCAAGTTTAAAGATAGGATTCCTTTTATTAGTGTAGTTACAGGGCTTTGCTTGTAATCAAAACCTTTAACCATAACTATTGTGTGTGAATACTTTATCATGTCAGAAGCAACCGAATTAAAAACTAGCATAGCATTTTATGGAATGCAGATTTGGAAGCCGCTGTCTAAATCAGCCCTGCAGCTGAAGGTCCACTGTCCACAGACTCTCCTCTTTGTGTAGGCACCTTCCCACCAAGCTTATCTTTTGCTGTTTTTTTCACTTGGGTCCTCTGCTGCAGTCTGTTCAAACCCTAACCAGATTTCAAACAACTGCCCTTTGTAACCCGAGTGGGGGTAGTAAGGGAGTGGGGGTAGTAAGGCGTCAGGCACCCAAGAATTCTAATGTGTTTACTGACTTTCCAAATGTTTGGTAATCACCTTCTGAGTCTCTCTTCCAAACAAGCTGTAAGATGTGGGAGAGGCAGAGGTCACAGCCGGAGAGGGGAGAGGAGCACGGAGAGGGGAGAGGAGCACGGCAGCCTCCCGGTTGGCAAAGAGACGCCATCCTGCAGCTGAGATGTTTTCAGCTATAGATAAGAGAGTGTTGGAGGCCTTCCGTTCCCCTTTGATATCAGAATGTTGAGAACGTGGGAGACAGTTTGTGAGTACAGATGCCACAAGAATAAAGCGACTGGTATCTAATGAGCACTGTGTCCAGACTGTGCTAAGTATGTGACAGGCATGCTTTCGTTTTAATCTCACACCTCCCTGCGAGGTTACATTTTGTAGATGAAGAAAGGAAAGGAAAGGTTAACTGACTCATCAGGGGCAGTCAGGCCGCGTTCCTTCTGTCGCTGGCTGACAGTCCTCAAGCCTCTGTTGTCTCCTGAGAAGCTGGTGGCAGGCAAATACTTTCTGAGCTCTGGTTTAAAACTCGGAGGCTTGGGCCAGAGATCCTCTCTAGTTAACTGTTTTCTGTGCTGACATCTTAAATTAGATAAAAGATCGTTTCTGGAGACGGTTCCACGGAGGCTGTTGTAGTCAGAGAAGTGGCATCTCTTCCAAATAGTGAAGGAACAAGGTGATTTCCTTACTGTGGATAATGCAGGGGGTTAGGCAAGAAAGGATGGCAGGGGAGGTGAGGTGGGTGACTAACAAGCCATATGGCAGGAAGGTTGGTTAATGAAAAGAATTTTATGGGATGGAGGTGGTGCCCATCCTAAGTTAGAATCTCCTCGGAGCTGTTTCCATCCCTTCAGGGAGAGGATCTGTGCTCTTGGACAGCACTTTGTGATCTGTTACAGCACTGCACAGATGTCGGGTGGTGGCCCTGCTAATAAATCAACCTCTCAACAGTTAGAAGTTGTAGCTGTAGCAGTTCTTATTTTAGATAATCTTTCAACATCCGGCAGTAGCTTACTATCCCCCCAGTAAGTAATCGATGCACAAGATCTGAAACTGTCCTTAAAGAATGAAGGTGTTGATTTTCTGGTAGGACAGAATATTTTATAAATGAGAGTGGAGGATAGATCTTATTTGTCTAAAAATTATATTTAAAAACACGTGTCCCTTAATTGTGTGTCGTGAACAAAGCCAGAATTGAAAGCAAAGAGAATGAATGGCGTGAGATGGGAGGATATTTGGAATTCTTCTTGATATTATTGTAACTTTTCCTTTTGGTCCTCATGTCCCCAACCTACAGGAGTGACTGTGGTGAGTGGAACACTGGGACCTTGCCACTAAATTTTCACCTGGAGATGCAGGTAGACCAAGTTCAAGGGGAAGAGAGTGTGTTTTTAAATCAGACCAGGTTTGAATTCTAGTCCTCCTAGACATGCAGGGTTGGGCATGTAACCTCGCCAAACTTCAGTTCCCTCATCTGTAAAATAAGAACAACAATCCGAATTAAATGCACTTTTTGTTATTTTATTTATTTATTTATTTTTTGCAGTTTTTGGCCAGGGCCAGGTTTGAACCCGCCACCTCCAGCATATGGGGCCGGTGCTCTACTCCTTAAGCCACAGGCACCGCCCTAAATGCACTTTTTAAAAACCCCACAGAGTGTCTGGTGACATTGACATGTTGCTCAATATATATTAATTTTCTTCCCTTTGTGTTGACCTGCCTTTGATAATTTCAGTGATTAGGGCCTGGACAATTTGAACCTTATGGATGTTCCTAAAACTGAGAGGTTTAAAAGGTTGGATTCCACCTGGCAGTATGGAGGAAGCAGCCCTCCTGTGCTGAGCCCAGCTCTGAAGCACTGTCTGTGGTCAGTGTCTGGCAGGGTGTGTCAATCATTTAATCACGTGTTCCTGCAACCATGGCTCAGACGAAGAAGTATGATTTTTGTTTGTTGTTATGGAACTTAACACACACACACACACACACACACACACACACACACACAGACACACACACAGACACACACACTTTTTTTTTTTTTTAAACATAGTCTCATTTTGTTGCCCCGGTAGAGTACTGTGGTGTCATAGCTCATAGCAACCTCAAACTCCTGGGCTCAAGCAATCCTCTTGCCTCAGCCTCCCAACTAGCTAGGACTACAGGTGCCTACCACAATGCCTGGCTATTTTTAGAGACGGGGTCTCATTCTTGTTCAGGCCTGTCTCCAACTCCTGAGCTCAAGCAATCCACTCTCCTTGGCCTCCCAGAGTGCTAAGATTATAGGCATGAGCCACCTCACCAGGCCATGGAACTTATATTATTAAGCATTTGGGAAATTTAAAATGATTGGTGATGCTGTGAATTAATTTGAGAATAAGATCCTTATTTCACATTCACTATTAAAATATTACCCATTAATATATACTTTAGGGTATACATCAAAAGTATGGATAACTATGTATAAGGAAAGTAGTACCCTTTTATTTTAAGTAAATAGAAATTATGTATTTGCCTCAGGTTAGCTTGATTTTAAATGGAAGTTCTCTATTCTCAAGATAATCCAAGATTCACCTATTCATTCAACAAACACCCGGGAGAGCCTTTGATGTCAAAAGTATCTTCTAGGAGTTGGGCATGGGATGGGAAGAGAGACTGGTTCTATAGGGAGGGAAGGAAGTGGGGCGGGAGTGAGCTAGTCCACCAGGAGCACGCACTCTTGCAACCTCGTTATTAAGCACAGGTGTCACCATCAAGTGACTTCATCTAATGCTTTAAACTTTTTCAAAGCTTATTCATAGTCAAGTGTATTTTATGAGGTAGGTCAGGCAGCTGTTTCTATTTGCAGCTTAAAGGGGTTAATGATTTTCCTACAATCCAAAGTTAATAATAAAACTGTTCTCTCAGCCTGCATGGAGCTTTTTTTTTTCCACTCTATCAACCTTGGTAGAGTGCTGTGGCACACAGCAACCTCCAACTCCTGGGCTTAGGCGATTCTTTTGGCTCAGCCTCCCGAGTAGCTGGGACTACAGGCGCCCACCACAAGGTCTGGCTATTTTTTTGTTGCAGTTTGGTCAGGGCCGGGTTTGAACCTACCACCCTCGGTATATGGGGCCGACGCCCTACTCACTGAGCCACAGGCGCCTCCCCATGGAATGAGTTTTCTCCCTTTCCCAGCTCCTCAGTCTGTCAAAATCTTATCCTTCAAAGTTCAGCTGAAATATCCCTTACCTCCCGCCAAAATACCGCCTCTTTTTAAACTCTAGTCACTCGAAAAATTCGTTGTTCTTTTTTTGCTCTCCAACTTTGCCTTTTCTTCTGTGTCAGATTTCAGTGTAATGCATCTCTGTTCCAGATTCACCCTTCAGTACCTGCTTTGCGATAATGGACTCTACGCATTTCCACTTTACAGTGAGCACGGTGTTAAATAGAGGGTGCTGGAGGGACGTTGCTGGGGTCGGGGTTCTGGGTGCTGCCTTTCCTTGTTTCTGCTGCACAGTCTGCCAGTGCAGGTAAGGAGTGTGTACATGGGTGGTGCTCTGCCCAGCCAGGTGCCCCAGAGCATGCAGTCCCTTGGTACTCTTGGATCCTCCACCAGGGTTCTGCTTCACCTTGGGACTTCCAGGGCAGACACACTGGTGCACTCCAGCCTAACAGAGGTGCCTAACTCCCTTTGTGCACCTGCTACCAGCCTCAGCTCACCTGTACCCCAGAGGGGCACGTCCTGCAGCTCAGCTTAGTGTAGACCTGTTTTTGTGACCATCTCTCCCTCCAGTAGCTACAGCCACAACCTGTCCAATTTGGACCCTTTTTTCTTTTTTTTTTTTTTTTTTGAGACAGAGCCTCAAGCTGTCACCCTAGGTTGAGTGCTATGGCATCACAGCTCACAGCAACCTCCAACTCCAGTGCTCAAGTGATTCTCCTGCCTCCGCCTCCCAAGTAGCTGGGACTATAGGCACCTACCACAACACCTGGCTATTTTTTGGTTGTAGTTGTCATTGTTGTTTGGCAGGACCAGGCTGGATTCAAACCCACCAGCTCAGATATATGTGGCTGGCATCTTAGTTGCTTGAGTCACAGGCGCCGAGCCAGGGACCCTTTTTTCAAAGTTTGCCTCTTCTTAGCTTTCAGTCCTTGGGTGCCCTGAGAATGCTTTTAACATCTTTAAGGCTATTTCCCCCATTATCATTTAATTTTTTATCCTTTTGTTGAGATAGAGTCGTACTCTTTGCCCCCGGTAGAGTGCTGTGGCATCACCGTTCACAGCAACCTCAGACTCTTGGTTCAAGTGATTCTCTTGCCTCAGCCTCCCAAGTAGCTGGAACTACAGATGCCCACCACAACTTATGGCTATTTTATTTTCATTTTTTTTTTTTTTTATTATTTTCATGGCTATTTTTAGAGATGAGGTCTTACTCTTAGGCTGGTTTCTGAACTCCTGATCTCAAGCAATTCACCTGCCTTGGCCTCCCAGAGTGCTAGGATTACAGGTGTGAGCCATAGTGCCAGGCGCTGTTTTTCACATTTTATTTTTATTTTTATTTTTATTTTTTGAGACAGAATCTCATCTCACTTTCTTTACTCCAGTAGAGTGTTATGGCATCATAGCTCACAACAACCCCAAACTCTTGAGTTCAAGTGATTCTCTTGCCTCAGTCCCCCAAGTAGCTGGGACTACAGCTGTCTGCTACAACACCTGGCTAGTTTTTTTGTATTTTTAGTAGAGTTGGGGTTTTGCTCTTGCTCAGGCTGGTCTCAATTCCTGAGCTCAGGCAAGCCTCTTGCCTCAGCTTCCCAGAGTGCTGGGATTATAGGCATGAACCACCGCACCCGGCCTGTATTTAATACTTTTTGACATTGAACATCTGTTCACATTATTATGCGGTTTCTTTCTCCTGGTTAGACTTGGACTACTACAACCTGTACTGCTTTCCTTCATTCGGATCATCTGTTTAAGTTGTCAACCTTACATCAGAAGCCTCTTTAATCCTTCAGCATTATAAATCTGTGCTTTACAAAGAACCAGCAATTAATGGGGTGATTTAAGTTTGCTGCCATTAGAACTGCTGTCATAAAGAGCCTGAGAAGTGGTGATGTGGAGGGTGTTTGTAATGGGTATTTATTTAACCTTTCTTGGAAAAACAACCCAAAGTTCTTGTTCTACAACCAGTGAGTTACTTTGGTGTTTCTGTGAAAGCCTGTAACTGTTGAGACAATTACTTGTTGTTGACCCAAATGTTGAAAACTACCTTCTAAGGCGTTCATATAAAGTCTTCAGAAATGTGTAAACAGTGATTTATGGCTGCCTATTTGTCCTCATTGACCTTTTAAAAACAAATTGGTTTAAAGCACAGGCAAGCAGTGTAGCTAGTGGTGCCTAAAAGTTGCCTGTGTTTCACTTTTCAGGCTAGTTTGCCAATGCGTCTCAGTGCAGCGCTGTCCATTTGAGCTGGGGTGTTCAGGTTAATGCTCAGTTTCTACAAACACTTGCTGAGCATTTCTCTTACCAGCTCATGAGCAAAAGAGAAATGAAGGGCAGGATTCTCCCCTTCATTTGGTGTTGTAGCCAAAAAACCAAGACTATTGTCTGTACTTTTCAGATACTTGCTTCAGGACGGCTCACGGGGGATGGTGGGCGACCATGTCGATAGTATTGTTGTTAAGCTAATGGGTTCCCTGAATCCTTAAGAGTTAATTTGGCTCAGTGGGCTGATGGAGCCCATGGTATTTGCACAGGCCCCCCTTCCTCAAGGCCTTTCTCCTCCATCAGGCTGCCTGTTTGCACCCAATTCTTTGCATCTCTCTCCACTCAAACCTACTCACACTTCAGCAAGATTCTCTCCTTTATGGAGATAAGATGTCTCAAACTTTTCAATTCAGAAAATTATAAGGTAACTGTTTGTATGAGGGAAAGTGTGTTTTGTTTCTTTTCAAAAGGACTCACAACTCCCTTTGAATCAGGGACTGAGTGTGGCTTTGGGTGTGTTATATTCTTCCCAACTCCCCACGGCGACAGTTTCTGTAATAAGATAATGACTTAATAATATGAGAAGTATGCACCTTTGGGATATGTACAACCTCAGTGGAGGTGCTGCAGTATGTTTTGTATCAGCAAATCTTCAGCACCTACTACGTGTAGAGTAATATATAGTGAATTTCCCACCTGATGCAATCAGCCCTTTTCTCCTCTGATTAGTAGGACGCTTCCTGGCTTGTGCACCATAACATTCCCATCAGGCCTCTTTAATTTCTTACCAAACTTTTTTTGTCTTGCTTGATCAAGACTGGCGTTTCTCAGTTCCTCTCCATGACTTGCTTACTTCCTACACTATACATTTTCTCTGTATAATCTTTCATAGTGGCTTCACCACCCCTAACAGTGATCATGGCTTTCTAAATCACAACTGTTTCCAAAATGCTTTTCTTCTGCCGTGTCCCTGTATCCCTCTAAATGTCAGGGATTAGCTCCCTATCCTAATTTCATTGTTTCTCAGTATGAGAAACTTCATTATATTAGAGATTTTCCTGTACATTTATTTCCCTTTTCCCTTTTTTTTGAGATAGTCTCACTTTCTCCCTAGGTAGGGTGCCACAGCGTCATAGCTCACAGCAACCTCAAACTCCTGAGCTCAAGCAATCCTCTTGCCTCAGCCTCCCAAGTAGATGGGATTACAGGCACCTGCCATGACACCCAGCTAGTTTTTCTATTTTTAGTAGAGAGGGGTCTTGCTCTTGTTTAGGCTGGTTTTGAATTCCTGAGCTTGGGCGATCCACCTACCCCAGCCTCCCAGAGTGCTAGGATTACAGGTGTGAGCCACCGCACCTGGCCCTCATTTCTGTTTTCTACTTAAAAAACTTCCAGGGCTCCATATCACCTACAGTTTAGAGTTTGATCCCCTTAGTGTGCCATTCAAGCCCCTTTTCTCCTCTGGGACTAGCTTGTTTTTCAAGTTTTATCCCTTATGCCTACTACCCTTCCAGAAACGTTGGTGTCCAGCTGTCCAGAGGCTTCACGATTCCACATACAGGCTTTGGTCTTGGGAGCACCATGCCAGGCATGTGCTGTGCCTTCCTCCCATCTTTGTTTTTGTGTGTCTTCATCCGTAAAGCCTATCGGGGAAGCATAGGGCTTTACAGGGACCCATAGGTGGTAACTCAGTTGAGATTTAGGTATTAATCAGGGAAGACCTCTTGGAGGAAGAGATAGTTAGGCAGAGAATTGATGTGTGTTTAGGAGTTGAAAAAGTTGGGTGGTCGAATGGGAAAAGAGACGTGTTCCAGGTAAAAAGGAACCATACCTGTGAAGACTTGGCTAAAAAGAAAAGAAAAACAAATAACCCCCTAAACCTTGGGGCCCTTTTGGGGAACCGAAGGAGCTTAGTAGTCTGGGACAGAGAGCACCAAGCTGGGAAGTGAGCTGGTGAACCATGCTAAGCAATTCGGCTTTACAGTTAAGGAAATGGGAAGCCATCAGGAAATTTTAAGTAGATGAGTGGTTTGCTGCAATTACATAAGGTCACTTGTCAAGTGGAGAATGGACTTCAGTGGGACGTACTGGGACAAAGCTGGAAGAAGCCAGTGAAGGTACTAGGTAGTGCCTGGGAGAGCTGGAGAGAACCAGGTGCGTTCTGGATCATTTTAATAAATAGTGAAAAGGCTTTGTTGTTAGGTTAGTGTGTGAACAAGAAGGGTTAAGCAATTCTTATATTTTGGCTTTGTCACTGGGAGATGCTGTCATTAAAGAGGGGGAAGACTGAGGGTGGTTCAAGTTGCATTCTGAGTATCCTATGTTTGAGATGCTGGTGAAAAGCTTTGCCAGTGGAACTGTTAGGCGGGCAGTTGGTTCCTAGAGGAAGGTCTGGGCTTAAGACACACTTTTTTTTTTTTTTTTTTGAGACAGAGTCTCACTATGTCACCCTGGGTAGAATGCTGTGGTGTCCCAGCTCAAGCAACCTCAAACTCTTGGGCTTAAGCAAGTCTATTGCCTCAGCCTCACAAGTAGCTGGGACTATAGGCGCCTGCCACAACGCCTGGCTATTTATTTGTTGTAGTTGCCATTGTTGTTTGGCAGGCCCAGGCTCGGTTCAAACCTGCCAGCCCCCGTGTATGTGGCTGGTGTCCTAGCTGCTGAGCTACAGGCGCCGAGCCAAGACACACTCTTGTTCAGTAGAAAATGAGTCACAGTTGGGCAGGAGATTTCCCAGTGGGATTGGGAAGATGAAAATACCCAGAAGGTTGAACCAAGTAGAAATTTAGTGGCAACTAAGCAGCAAGAAGGCCCAAGAAAGCTGAGAAGGAGCTGCTAAGGAAGTGAGGGGAAACCGGGAGAGGGTGGTCTTAGGGGCCAGGGAGCACTTGCTTAGAGCATCAGCTGCTGTTACGCACGGTTCAGTCATCTCCTCCATGAAGCTTCCTCTCTCACCCAGGCAGCAGTGGTCCTCCAGTCCTCAAAGACAGAATCTTTTCATTAAAACGGCATTTATTTCCAAATCTAAATTGCTTTTGTGTTTATATTCCTGTCATGAACCTGTCGTTGGACAGCCGAGGATGAGCTGTCTTTGTGTCTCCAATGGCTGCATTCTCCCTAGACTCATTGTAGTAGACATTCAGTAAACTAATACATCACATCATTTAAAGAGGAATGAGAATTGGCCTCTGCCATCAAGAAATAGTTACATCTTCTTAGTGAGTTGGCTGCTTTTGTCTCTCTAAACGTAGGATGCATGTTCTTTTTTCTTTTTCTTTTTCCTTTTTCATATCGACATTCCTTCCTATCCCTCTGTAGAATTTTCTGCACTCACAGCGGTAGCAGTTTGGCATTTTGACCATCCCTGGTTCTTAGGATGAAGGAAGGCCTTAGGGAACAAAACTCCTGTGACTTTCCACAGGGGCTTACACCAAGGGAGTATGGGAAATGGCAAGTCTTGTAAAAATAAGCTGGTCCGTGGGTGGTGGGTGAGCTGAGGGAAGAGATTTATGAGCAACATCCTGTTCTGGGATCACTGCTGGGGACGGAAGAGGGGGAGAAACGGCTATATAAATCACGAAGGCAGCTCAGGAAATCGAGTCTGCCAAGGGAGGGTCTCCGGGGGACCCTTCATGGACAGCTTTTGTGTAACACATGGGTGAAGGGGAACCAGAAGGTGCCCCTCAAGTCCATGTGGGGCTTGGTGCTGAGCTGGGTCAATTCATCTTTTATACTGGGGGAGGGACAAGGCCCAGAAGAAGACAGGGGTGGCACAGGGACCTTAGTGTCATCTACAGTTTTATAATTGCTTGTTGAATTGTGAAGAAAAAAAGAGAAAGGACCATTTTGTAGGAGCAGAAGATTGTGTTCATTGGTCTCAGGTCTCACGTGGTCCTCTCTGCGTGGAGTGTTGGCTCCTTTCCTCCGTAACAAGCATCGGTTCCTGTTCCATTCAGGATGTGTAAAGTGACATCCTTATATTTTAAGCATAGGGTGCACTTGCCTTGAGTTTTTTTTTCTTTTTGAATGAAAGACACTTGAATCAGTAGATTAAGACTGGGTGTATAGTTCTAGAACTTTGGGAGGCTGAGGTGGGAGAATCACTTGAGCCCAAGAGTTGGAGACCTTCTTGACCAGTGTAGCTAGACTCCCATTTCTACAAAAAGGAAAAACAGTTAGTCAGACTTATTGGCATGCGCCCAGAGCCCCAGCTACTCAGAAGGCTGAGGCAGGAGGATCTCTTGAGCTTAGGAATAAAAGGTTGCAGTGAGCTATGGCTGGCCCTCTGTACTCCAGCCTGGATGACAGAGCAAGACTCTGTCTCAAAAAGAGGGGAAGTGCATTTAATTCTATGTTAGGATGTACTTATAAAACGGAAAATTAAGTATCTACTAAAAAGCATTAGATCTGTGTGTATAAAGATGGTATGATAACAAATTATAGAATATAATCAAAGATAACTTATTTTTATGGGTAGGAGAATACAGCTGTATTTATTTAGAAAATGTATGCATAAAACAGGTCTGGAAGAACATATTCTAAATCTTACAACATTAATTTTGTTGGAAATAGAATTTGTTTAGGTTGTTTAATGGGTTAGCTTTTTAGAAAATTTACATACTCTTTGTGTATTTTTTTCCTTGATGTACACATACTGATTTTGTAATTAAAGATATTAAAGTTGAAACACTTCTTCAAATGTTATTTGGAAACAGTTCCTAAAGTTATTCTGAAAAAAGTAAAGAAATGAGGCCCCCTTCTGCTGCTTCTTTCAGAAAATAAAAATGTTGCCCATTCACTCATTCAGTCAAAAAACCTTTGAGTGTGTGTACTGTACTCCAGGCCTTGTCCTAACCAGCAAGGGTACAGCAGCAAACAAGACACACAATATCCTGCTTTCCTGGCACTTATATCTTAGTGTGGACAGAAGGTAAACACGTCTCATATCAGGGTTATAAACAGGGTGCTGAGGGAAAGAGTGTCAGGTATGAGAGAAGATTGTGCTATTTTGTATCTAGTTATCAGGAAAGGCACTTCTGGTAAGGCCATATTGGAGCAGAAACTTGAGGGAGTGAGCCAGATAGATGATTGGACCTGGGGGTGGAAGGAACTTTGCAGGCCAGACAAGCATAGCATATGCAAAGGCCCTGAGGCAGTGTGTACTTTGCTTGTCTGAGGGAAGACCAGGCGTGGCCAGTGAGGCAGGATGATAAGGGGGAGAGTGTTTGGGATGAGATGTGGGAGCTGGCAGAAGGCCAGGATTGTCAAGGGCTTTGTAGGCCACTGGAATGTTTTGGAGTTAGGTGAAAGATGAAAGGTTTTGACCAGAGGAGGAGGACTATCCAAATGTCTTTATCCAAATGTCTTTTTTTTTTTTTTTTTTTTTTTTAAGACAGAGTCTTGCTTGCTGTTGCCTGGCCTAGAGTGCATTGGCATCATCACAGCTCACAGCAACCTCAAGTGATCCTCCTGCCTTAGCCTCCCAAGTAGTTGGGACAACAGGCACACCACACCTAGCTAATTTTTCTATATTTGTAGAGGCAAAATCTCACTGTGTTGCCCAGGCTGGTCTCTAACTTCTGGCCACTATTGATTCTCCCACTCCAGCCTCTGAAACTGTTGGGATTACAGGCTTGAGCTACCTAGACGTCTTTCCACCGAGAGTTGTGGAGTTTACACTGTGATGGGCATGGGAACAGCAGTTTAGGGGAAACTGTCCCTGCATGGGTGGCTATTTTACAAATGGAGAAAGTCAAATGTTTTTTACAGAAACATAAACCATTATAGAGCAGGGACCAGGCCTTGAGTTTTCCTTGTCCTTTCAGTGCTCTATTTTCTAGAGAAAGCTATCTAACCTGGGAATTTCCATTTTCTAGCACGTCATGACATGTTAATTTTAATAGATCCCTGAGTGGTTGTTGTGAATATTGCCCTTGATGCCCAGATGCTGAAGATGATGCTTCAGATCTGTGATAGTTTTCTAGAATTCTGGTTCAGAGTATGAGCGTCACATTTTCCATGACAGGGTTGGGATGTACCCACACATTCAGTTCTTGTGTTGCCAACAGGCATTAATTAAGCAGTACTTTGGCCTACTGTGAAACCAGCTGTTCCTTAGCTACTCACGCTAAGGGCACTTGTCCGTGATAAGGCTGGTGAATTAAAGAGTTCACTTCATCAGAAGCTAATCAAGGGTCTTGCTCCAGGCACAGCACTGTATTACATTCTTTCAGAGCTGTAAGATTAAATAGCAACACTGTGTCTTCAAGGAGTCTACGGTCTGCTGGATACCACAGGCAAAACACAAATGCTACGGAGTTGCAAATTAATATAGCAAAGGCTGCACAGATGAACTGGGAGTGGAGAGGGTTGGAAAGGTAGATTTGCCAGGTAGATATTCAAAAACCATTTAAAAAAAAAATAGGCGATTTATAACATTGGGAGGATTTCACTACAGTGTTTCGGAAAACATGATAATTCTTGGAAAGGGTGGATTCCCCTTTGACTCTGAATCATACAGATTTTGCCTTAATTTTTATAAGCCACTTTAGACAAAGACATTAGAACACCTTAGTTAAAACTTAAGTGCTTTGGAAAAACAGTAAAATAGTCTCCTGAAATTCAGGAGTTGTCATAATTGCTGGGAAGACTGTGGCTTCTGGAGCTCAGGGTGGCTTCACAATAGTCAGAGGACACAGCGTATCTTCTGTGTCCCACCCCTCCAGGGGTCTCCAGGTCAGCTCCCCTGGTGGATTCTTACAAGTCTCTGCAGAGAGCAGACCACCAAAGAAGGACTATGCACTCCTCCCACCTGCCCAGGTCCCAGGGGCTGGTGTTACTGACCCAGTGTCAACAGTTTAGCTACCAAACATGTCTCTTAGAAGTGCCTCCTCCCTTGGTTCACCCAACAGTGCAGCAGCGAACCAGAATCAGGCATTTAGGACCATCCTCAAAGAAGTGACCTCTCTTCTCCTTCCAATTAATTACCTGGTATTCAATGTGCAATATACATGAATAGAGTTTTTACAAATTAAATTACTTTCTGAAAATTCAATAAAACCTCATTACATATAATTCTCTTTGAGAAGTCTTTTCAATTCAGTTCTTAAAATTAACTTACAAAATATTGTGCAAAAACAAACACTGACCTCAAATAAATAGGGGGAAAAGTAGGAAGAACAAAACAAATTTTGTTTTTAAATTAAAAGTTAAAAACACCGACTGCACTTCAAAGTATTTGCATCAACAGCCCTCAGGCTCAGAGTTGCATTTACAAGTGAGATTTTCTGTGTTCAAAATTCCCAATAGATGCCTCCGCTAAGATCTGTCACCACTCCCTCTCTGACCAGCT
Organism: Loris lydekkerianus; assembly: GCA_963574355.1. Classification (NCBI taxonomy): domain Eukaryota; kingdom Metazoa; phylum Chordata; class Mammalia; order Primates; family Lorisidae; genus Loris; species Loris lydekkerianus. The sequence continues at coordinate 18,380 of CAUYPK010039183.1, read as the reverse complement.
TTAGGAGGAACTTGGTCTCAGTTGTCACATTATGCATGGTCTGCCCATGCACTGATTGTCAAAGTAGTGCAAAGGAGTTCTGCGTTGACTGAGATTACATCCAAAACCCACCAAGCTGACTTCATCACACAGATGTGTGGCTAAGACCACAGCAATGGCACCAATAGTGGGAACGTTCTGATCTTGACCCCAGTACCTTGACTGAGGCTCTGAGTACTGAAGGATATCAAAGGCAGTCTCTTTGATAATAACTGGATTCAAAATCCTGTAATGTTTTGGCTGTAGAGGGATCTTTTCTGCCACCTGCTTCCAAAAGAAGAATCTCACCCAAAATGGCAGGGCTTCATTTTTTAACATTGCTTGAAGCCAGTCGAAGTCAACACTCTTAAATAATACAGCCACAAACAAGTCATTGGAATAATGTTCAAGGTCAGACAGTGGTGCACCCTCTGGGTAGGTCATCCTTATAGTGGTTTTATTTCCAGCATCCTCTGAATATCCCTCAACAGGTGCATTATTTAACCTTATCACAACATGGAACCGATTCAGGGCATAGCCCAGTTCTAGTCCATGTAGTATCCCACCACTGCCAATAACCACACAACGCTGACAGCTCTTGGCTTTCAAGTGTTCTGGAAAGTCACGCTCAGGCAACAGTTCCAAAAGGGACTGAACTTCACTGGAGAATGTCCCGAATCCAAAGGGGGGATCATACTTGTCCTTAGCTTCATTTGCTTTGGGGGCCTTCTGCACAAAAGGCTGTAAGTCTGGGCTATACCTGTGCCCAAACAACTGTGCCATTGATGTTTCCGCAAACTTGGGCTGACAGTCCTTTTGCAAAACTTATTGAGCATATTTCTGAGCTCTCTTTACGTGGTCAGGGTCCACATAATGCACTTTTTAATGTCACATTCTTCAGTAGGATAATTTAACATGAGAATATAAATGATCCATAATACAAACATAGGCAATAAATGTTTGAAGAACTTTTTTAACAAAAAGCTGGGTCTTTTCATCTTGTTTTGAGCTTGTAGCATTGCAGGGAAGGCCTGGAGCAATCACTTCTTAGTTTCACAGTTATTCTCACTTGGCATTGCTCAGACAGCAGGTGTCTCCTCTGGTCGCAGCTGCAGGGGACGCTGCTCCACACAGCCTGTGGACTCAGTCCTCATGCTAGAGAGGGGGCGGGGGGCCAGCTGCCAGCCCTTGGCCCCCCGCCCCCAATACCCCGGCACTGCACTCAAGCCCATTTAGCCTGGGGCCGTACGCCATGCTGATCCTATTTTTAAAAGAGGAGGAGGGAGAAAAGAATGGAAAAGTAGTTGGGGACACCACACTGCTGTCTAAGCCTGAGGCATCCAGTATGGCAGCCATGGTACACATGTGGCTGTTGGTTGAGCACTCAAAATGTGGCTGGTCAGATTTGAGAGGTTCTGCCAGTGTACTGTACACATGGATTGCAAAGACTGGGTCTGGGAAAAATTTTAAAATATGGCATCAATAATTTTAATTACAAGTTAAAATGAAGACATTTTGCAGGATATATTGCTTGTAAACAAAATGGTATTAAAATTTATTGCATTGCTTTCTTTTTTTTATCCTTTTAATGTGGCTACTTGCAAATTTAAAATCACAGGAATAGGCTTTGTCATATTTTTGTTGGTTGTGGCTGTTCTGGGTTAGGGCTAGTAGCTAAAGAAGAGGAAAAGAAAACAGATTGAGGGTGGTGCCTGTGGCGACGGCCCTAAGGCCCCATATGCTGGAGGTGGTGGGTTCAAACCCAGCCCCGGCCAAAAACAAAAAAAAGAAAACAATTGAATAAGAGAAAAATGAAGAGAGAGAAGAAGCTGAGAAAGGAGAAATCCCTGGGACCTTGGAGTTGGTGTGGGAGGGGTCGGAGAGACCCGTGAGGGCTCTGACCTGAGTGTTACAATCAGCCTGCTTGGAGGTGGCCAAGGGTGGAGGTCAATGATGATTTCATTGGGGGCCCCATAGATCACAGGCTGCACTGTGGGGAGAGTTGGCAGCACACTGTGGTGCAGATTAGCACTGGCAGGGCTGGAGTGGGGAGACCTGTTAGGCTGGGTCCCTGGCCATCACACCTGGCTGCGACAGCCTCCTGGAGGGGGCAGGGTGAGAGTGAGACTTCCGTGTGGCACACGGTAGAAATTACCTGCAGCTTTGCTTGGTAGCTTATGCTTTGGTTTATCTCAAAAAATTTCCCCCTTTACATTATTATACTGTATATGGTGGGGGGAGGGAGGGGAGAAAGGAAGTATACAAATTATGGTGAGGCCAAACAGTTTTAATGCATTATAGAGTGTGGCCATAAAGTTCGTGTGTACTTTTAAATTTTAAATTGCACATGAACTTTTATGGCCACCCTGTATTTAAACAGGAATTGCAACCTGTCTTTTCTTATTTCTGGAAGCAGAATTATTAGGGAAGGAGAAAGGAAGTGTACAAATGACAAATCTGCTGACCTTTATTTCCTAGAAGCAGAGTGGGGAGGCACTAAGAAGGTTTTTATTAGGAGGGCCCTTCTTTTTGAGAGCTAATGTTTCATTCTTTCTTTCATGCAGCAAGTGCTTGTGGAAGTCATGTGATGCATTGAAATCTGATGTATCGGAGGCGATGAAGATGGGGTCCTTGTTATGTTTAACTAGGGAGATAGGTGCACAGATAAATTGTGAGTCAGTGTGATAAATGCCTGCAGAAAAGCAAATAAAGTGTTAATAGGCTCATAGAAGGCAGCAAGATTCATGCATGAGATCTCTCTGATGAGGACCATGCTTATTCTGATTCTTTTCCTTTTGAGGGACTTGGAATTATACCATGTTGCTTGAGGCTGTGGTAGAATTCAGTTTGTCTGTTTATATTTCGTCCTACTTAACCTTTTGAGTTTGATTAAATGCAGTTATTTACATTAAATATATTCTTCTTGTGGCTGCCCCACCATTATAATTTTAGTTACTCTGAAGTTGCTCTTCTAAGATTTTAAATTCACCGGAAGGTATTGGGCAGGAAATGCCATAAAAAAATTGCTAACTTGTGATTTCCTGAAAGGATAGTATTTCTTCTAATTAACAATATTCATATAAAATGTTTCAAAGGCTAGTGATGTTAAATCACAGGGAAGGATGTAATATGTACTTAAAAGAAAAGACTACATAATGCTTTGGTCAGAAAAGAACTTTGGTACCTCACCAAAACGGGCATCGCTAACACAAAGGGCAGGCTTTTGGTCTGTGGTGTGGGATATTCTGCCATTCTTTATGGTCTCAAGAGTCAAGGCCCTCTTTTTTTGTCCCTGTTGTGTCCCTTCAGTGGCACTGATGATGCTGCCTGCACTTCTGTAGCAGGCTCTAGTTCTCTGTACCTCCATTTAACTGCTGCCTCCTCCATACCCCTGGGCCTGATTCAACACTATTCATAAATCACAGCTGCTTTAAAAACACTCCAGTAGATCCTTGGCTCCTGAAGAAACATGTCCCCAGTTACCTCTTCTGTGCTTTCCCTACTTCTCTCCTGTGCACCCCAGAGTACAGCCCAGTGTTTGCTGCTTTACCCCCAAACCCATGTCTTCTATGCCTTACGTTTCTGACTATATTTGTCCTGTCCAACACTACTTTGTTTTCTTGAAAAAATTCTATTAATCTCCCCTTAACCTTTATTTGGTTTCAGTTCAACACACATGTTGTTGAGGTCTTCCCACATGCTGTGTACTGGGGATAGAACATTTATTAAGACAGTCTTCTTCCCAAGGAACTATTAGTATAAAGAAGCAAGTGTACAAACACCTTGTAATAGTTTCTGTGTGCCAGGATTAGGTGTTGAAAATCTAGTGACCGAAAAATAAACAGCTATTCTCCTTGCCCCCATGAAGTATATGTTTTACAGGGGAAAGGGAAGTCAAATTTTAAAAATTGACCACGAGAAATACTATGAGGGGGGAAAACTCCATTGATCCAAGAAAGCAAGTAACTTGGAAGGGTGGGAAGACCAATTTTAGATAAGAGGAAAGTCAGGATTGGCCTCTCGGAGGAGGTGGCACCAAAAAAAAAAAAAAAAAAAAAAAACGACATTTCGGCCTGAGCAAGAGAAAGAGTCTTTACTAAAAATAGAAAAACTAGCCAGGTATGGTGGTAGGTTTTAGTTACCCATCGCAACTACTCAGGAGGCTGAGGCAAGAGGATGGCTTGAGCCCAAGAGTTTGAGGTTGATGTGAGCTATGACGCCATGGCACTCTACCCAGAGTGAGACTCTTGTCTCAAAAATTAAAAAAAAAAAAAGGGAAATTAAAAAAAGACGTTTAAACAAGTAATTACAATAGCATATAATATGGGTTAATTATTATAGGAGATAAGTGTAGCAGACCTGTGAGAAGAAATGCAAGTGTCACTGCATCGTGGTGAAGCTGGTGATGGTGGGACCCAGAAGGGACCTTCTGCAATGGGAGGGCCACACAAGTAAGGTTTCTACTGCCAAACTGTGGAAGGGCTTGGTGAGGGCTGGCTGGGGCCTTTCCGTGCAGAGGCACAGAGGTTTAAAACCATTTGGATTGTGTTTTATGCTAGAAGGAGCCTTGAGCCAGGAAATGAGGCTGAGAGGCAGGTGATTAGGAAGGGAGCTCTGCAGTCAGAACTGGGCCCCTTTCTCTGCTTCTGGCATTGCCCAGGCCTGAGGGCTAGGACAAGGCTTTTACATCTCTCTCTGCCTCACTTTCCTCATCCATAACTCTGATGAATGATAGCACCAACCGTATCTGGTTATTATAGGAATTAAATAAGTTAACACAAAGTGCTTGGAAATATGTCTGGCAACCCGCAAGTGCCCAGTAATGCAACAATGATGCCTGTGGGCTTTTTATTGCATGGGAATAAGCTTTGACCTACGGCAGACCCACAAAGGCTTATATACAATGGAATAACTTGACCCCAGCGGACGTCTGAAGCCCCAGGTAGGACCGCCATACAGGATATGCTGTTTTATCAATGTCATAACCGAGGTGGCCACTAAGGGGCTAACAGGTGGGCAGCATCTGTGGCCTGGGTGCATGGGACACAGGGATGATTCACACCGGGGGCAGGATGGAGAGGACACCGAGAGAGTCCATCCCAGGGCTCAGAATGGTTCCCAGGCTAGCCCCTAGGGATTGTCTGCTTATGGAGCTTTCCATGTAATATTCTCAGGCCTTGATTGAGCATGGCTGACTAAAAGCATGGAAAACAAAGCCAAGGGTAAGGGAGTGTGTGCCTGTGTGTCAGGGAGGGGGGCTGGGATGGTGTCCTGTGGATTACCCAAACTCACTCCCCACACACAATTCCCTGGGCCTTCACCTGCGTTCCCACAGCATCTTATCTTGGCTGAGGGTTTTCCCACTGCACTCTGTACGTTTCTCATCCTCGCCTGGGTCCCCGCCGGGCATTCAGGGCTGTGTGACTCATCTTCATATCCTGCTGCCAAGCACAGTGCCTGACACTGGCACATACTGGGCACTCCAGTCATGTTTGCTGAATTTATTTGCAAGGTTTGCTGGGGAGTTGCCCTAACTTATAATTCAGGAGGAAAGTCCTCCCATGAGAAGTCCGGGCATGTTGCTATGGGAGGCTGTTTTCATTCTTTTGCACACCAAGTATTTGAGCGCCTACTGCGCAAGGCTCTGTGGAAGGTGCAACAATGAGTCAGACGTGTCCTGTGCCCAGGGCTTTGTTGACTCTTAGAATCATAATTGTGGGTGTCAGGAGAACGGTAAAAGGTTGCTGATAGATTTCATAAGAAATAAGCTATGAAGTGGTTTAGCTATCGTGGGGCTTTTAATTTAGACGTGTGATTACGTCTAACAAAGAACCTCAGAATTATTTTTTTAGTGATTGTCTCATTGGTGGTAGGTTATTTCTCATTATTATAATCATTTTTATATTATGACAGAATCAGACTAGGAAACTGTACAGTGTAAAGTTTCACAGGAAGCCTGCTTTTTGTCAGATTTTAATCCTGAGGAGAAATGACTCCAGCTGTGTGGGAGAGGGATGTATCCTCGTCCTTAGCCAAAATACCTGCATGGACTCTTGCTGCTATTTCTTGGATTTACTCTATTATTAGGGTTAGGTGTTTCCTTTGAGAGGTGTGTAATTACAAGTTTTTATTATGTTTTTAAAGTTTTGGTCATTCTGTCTCTGCTTTTCTTATCATAATTTTCTGGCCTTGTGTACCTTGCTCCCTTTTTAAGTAGAAGGAGCAGGCCTGTTCTGTTGTGGCCTTTTTTCCTTTTTTTTTTTTTGAGACAGAGTCTCAGGTTGTCATCATGAGTAGAGTAACATGGCATTGTAGCTCACAACAGTCTCCAACTTGGGCTCAAGCAATCCTCTTGCCTCAGTTTTTCTATTTTTAGTAGAGACAGCATCTCGATTTTGCTCAGGCTGGTCTTGAACTCCTGAGGTCAAGTAATCCACCCACCTCGGCCTCCCAAAGTGCTAGGATTACAGGCATGAGCCACCACGCCTGGCCTGTTGTGACTGTTTGTAACTGTTTGCTTAGATCATCTCTAAAGCCTAGAACACTTTTCCTCTTTGGTCCTTTGCAGTACTCCCCACAGTGGACTTCAAACCTCTGGGACCAGCAAACACTTCATCTCCTTTGCCCATGCCTCTGTTAGCACACAGGGGCCAGTCCCAGGCCAGCAAAACCCTCAATAAATATGTGTTGATTAGCTTAACTGTGTGAATAAAGACTTTGTGGGAACGAGAGGATTTCTTAGTCACTATTATTATTATTATTATTATTATTATTTTTTTGTTGTTGTTGAGACAGAGTCTCACTATGTCGCCCTGGGTAGAATGCCGTGGCGTTACAGCTCACAGCAACCTCAAACTCTTGGGCTTAAGTGATCTTCTTGCCTCAGCCTCCTCCGTAGCTTGGACTACAGGCGCCTGCCACAACACCCGGCTATTTTTTGGTTGTAGTTGTCATTGTTTGGCAGGCCCAAGCTGGGTTGAAACCGCCAGCTCCAGTGTATAGCCACTGAGCTATAGGCACCGAGCCAAATCCTGTGCATTGTTGATGCTTTGTAGCATTTTCTGGCCTCTAGATGCCAAGAAAGAACCCCTTCTTCTTCTTCTTCTTTTTTATGAAACTATTTTTATTTTATTTTATTTTATTTTGCAGTTTTGGCCAGGGCTGGGTTTGAACCCACCACCTCTGACATATGGGGCTGGCGCACTACTCCTTTGAGTCACAGGCACCGCCCAGTCACTATTATTTTTAAGGAGTTTGTTAACAGTTCTTTTTATCTTTGTGAAAAATTTATTTGAAAACACTCTAAAATACCAAACCTGTCAGAACAGTACCATTTTTTAATGTTCCTTTAATATGAAAAGTTACTCAGTTATGCCTAATGATAAGAGAAGTGCAAATGAAAACTACACTTAGCTATCATATTTTGTCTAAATTATTTTAAAAAGTAAGGTGCAGAACAGTATGTATAATAGTTCTACCTTTTATTTAGTAAGGGAAGAAAAGTATGAGAATGTGTATGGATTTGCTTATATGTGAAAATAATAAGGGCTAGAAGATAAACCAAAAACTGACTGAAGAGGGGCAGCGCCTGTGGCTTAGTGGGTAGGAAGCTGGCCCCATATACCGAGGGTGGCGGGTTTGAACCTGACCCCGGCCAAATTGCAACAAAAAAATAGCCAGGCCGGGCGTTGTGGCAGGTGCCTGCAGTCCCAGGTTCTCTGGAGGCTGAGGCAAGAGAATCGCCTAAGCCCAAGAGCTGCAGGTTGCTGTAAGCTGTGACACCATAGTACTCTACTGAGGGTGACAAAGTGAGACTCTGTCTCAAAAAAATAAAGAATTCAAAAACTGACAGATGGTGGGGGGGGACACAAAAATAGAAGCTAGACTTCCCTGAATGTACCTTTCTTTGTAGCTGATGTTAGAACTATTAAATATGACACATAATTATAAACTAAAAATCGGGAAGAGCTCATCTCTTAAAAATTGAAAGTAACAGTGAATGAATAAACTTACTAGTGTTTCAAGCGGGTGGTTTGTCTTCACTGAGAATTATAGGCAGGCCTTGCTTTGCACAGTTCTGATGTGCATGAATTTCAGTTATCACGGTTTAAATGGCACGAGTCCCCCCAATGCAGTGGTTCCGATCTTCGTGCAGCATATTCACTGCGCGCAATTCCATAAAGTACAGACTTTGCTGCTAGCAGACTCACCAGTGACCAGTCATTCGCTTCTCTTAAAGCACACTGGTGGTTAGACACTGAGTGTCTGCTGGTCATTTCATACACAGACAGCGAAGCTCGCAGTTGTCACCTTTTTCTCCCCCAATGACAAGATAAACCCATGTGGCATTCTATGTAAATTGCTCATCAAAAAAGGGAACTGGGCAACAGAGATGAGCGTGTGGGGAAGAAATGCAAAGTGATAACACTAGAAGTAAGGTTCTCGTAGAGCATTAATAGAGTCACAGAAGAAACAGCTGACTGTGGAAATGTGCAGCCAGGGGAATACAGGGTGCCGAGGTAAACCCAGAAACTAAGTGGTTGTCCCAGAGGCAGTGGTGGCTCATGCAGGCTGCACATTAAAGAAACTCGCAGACATTTCACCGCATGGAAGTTGGTTCAAAATTAGAAAGGAATTTCACAGTTTGCTAAGGCATAGAAAAGATTCACTTAGTGCTGGAAGTTATGTGGCAAGAAAGCAGTTATGTTCAAAAAAAAAAAAAAAAGGTTGGGTTTTTTACAAAGTGCTATAGTCTGAATCCTTCCAAATTCATACATTGAAATTTTAACTCCCAAAGTAACAGTATTAAGAGGAGGAATCTGAGGGTGGTGATTAGGTCTGCTCCTGCATAGGATTAGTGCCCTTATAAAAGAAAGAGCTTTCCTGTCCCTTCCACTGTGTGAGGGCATAGCCAGCAGGTGCCATCTGTGAACTAGGAAGTGAGCCCTCAAGCCAGACTTTAATTTGCCAGTGCCTTGACCTGGAACTTGCCAGCCTCCAGAACTGTGAGAAATAAATTTCTGTTTATAAGCTACCCAGTTTATGGTCTTTTGTTATAACTCTGAATAGACTCAGACACAAAGAAACAAAACACCTTAATTGTCAATGCATCTAATGTTTTAAATCACAGTATATTAAATATATACATGTTAGTTTTATTATTTTGTTCACTTCTTTATAAATTTATAACTGACAGAATTAGTGTTTTTTCCCTAAGACAGAGCCTCAAATTGTCACCCTGGGTGGAGTGCCGTGGCATCACAGCTCATAGCAACCTTCAACTCCTGGGCTTAAGTGATTCTCTTTTCTCAGCCTCCCAAGTAGCTGGGACCACAGGCATCCGCCACAGCACCTGGTTATTTTTTTGGTTGTAGTTGTCATTGTTGTTTGGCAGGCCTGGGCTGGATTCAAACCCAGCAGTTTTGGTGTATGTGGCTGGTGCCCTAGCCGCTTGAGCTACAGGCGCCGAGCCTCATGAGTCATATCTTAAGGATAAAAGGAAAAACAAATCTTAAACTGTTCCCAGCAAACATGTTTATTAATAATATTGGTATTATTATTGTACTTGCTAGGAATCAAAATTTTCAGCATAAGAGAGGTATAAATCAAATCAAAGAGATTAAATTTTGCTGTAATCCCAAATCTATTTATTTTTATTTTATTTTTTTTCAATTCAAGACCAATATTCTCAAGTTTTGCCAACACAAATACTATCCTTGAAGTGCACCAAATCCTTCCATAACAACTCTAAAAATATGACCGTGTCACGAATTTGCGTGCCATCCTTGCGCAGGGCCGTGCTAATCTTCTCTGTATCATTCTAATGTTAGTATATGTGCTACCGAAGCCAGTACTATAGTCCCAAATTTAATTGAAAATAAAACAAATGATGGATATTATCTTTAAAAAAATTTTTTTTAATCCTTCTATCCCTTATAAAAGCATAAAAGTGGCTCCCAGTAGCAGAACATATCCCCAGGTTCCACAGAGTGGGTTCTACGCATCATGCCCGTTAGAAGGAAGCAGGGGGCAGGTGCAGTGGTTCACACCTGTAGTCCTAGCACTCTGGGACGCCAAGGCAGGAGGAAGATCACTTGCCATGAGTGCAAGACCAGCCTTAGCAAGAGCAAGACCCTGTCTCTGCAAAAAATATACGCCTGTAATCCCAGCTACGTGGGAGGCTGAGGCAGGAGGATTGCTTGAGCCCTGGAGTTTGAGGTGGCTGTGAGCTAGGTAGCAATCACCTCACTCTAGCCTGGGGCAACAGAGTGATAGTGTGTTGCAAAAATAAAAATACATACATGCAGGCATACATATAAGAGCCAGGGCTCTTTGGAGTAATGCTGACTCTATCTTAGGTCTCGGTCTGAAAATGAACAAGATGAGCTAAGGATTTCTCTTCCTTGCCAGAAAGCAAAGAGCTATCAAAGGTGATTTCGTAATATAAAAAAGACTCCAGAAACAAGTTGAATGATTTCTAGCCAGCCGACAGGGAGAGAATAAAAAAGAATAATAATTGCAGTGGATTAAACTATGTGAAATACGTTTAAAACTATGAATTTAAAATGATACTAAAACAATAAAACCCATTATTAGTTACCTTTGGAAAATGAGAGGGAACCAATTTATAATTTTAGAAAAACTAAAAATAAAGGAAGGGAGTATTTATCTTAGTTTTCCAAATAAACTGTAACTCCAGGTAACCAATTAGATAATGAGGACAAGTTATTTACAAGAAAAAATTGGCTAATGAAGAGTAATAGCATTACTATTTTGTATTCTCTCTCTGAATAAGTAAATATTACCAGTAGGTAATAATACCATTAGGTGAGGACTTTTGAGAAACTTTATAATGGGATAGCTAAGGGGGGTTGAAGCATCTGAATCTATTATTTAATGGTAAGAATTATTATTTTTAATTTTTTTATTTTTTGAGACAGAGCCTCAAGCTGTTGCCCTGAGTAGAGTGCTGTGGCATCACAGCAACCTCCAGCTCCTAGGCTTAAGCGATTCTCTTGCCTCAGCCCTCCCAAGTAGCTGGGATTACAGGCGCCCGTCACAACACCTGGCTATTTTTTCGTTCTAGTTGTCATTGTTGTTTGTCAGGCCTAGGCTGGATTGGAACCCACCAGCTCTGGTGTATGTGGCTGGTGCCTTAGCTTCTTGAGCTACAGGTGCCAAGCCAAGAATTATTTTTAGAAAGGTAAACACTGTTATGTGTCCTCCTGTGATTCATTCATTCATGGACAAACCCTCTATAAAATAGTCTTTCCAAAAGTTTGGACAGAAATTTGATAAAGGCTCTTTATAGAAAAGACACTGGACTGAGAAATATGTTAAAGGGCACTTCATGAATACTGTCAGCAAAACTCATAAAGTGAGGCCAGGTGCAGTGCCTCACACCTGTAACCCTAGTGCTCTGGGAGGCTGAGGTGGGTGGATCGCCTGAGCTCATGAGTTCAAGACCAGCCTCAGCCAGAGTGAGACCCCCATCTCTAAAAGGACCTGGGTGTTATGAGGGGCGCCTGTAGTCCAACTACTTGGGAGGCTGAGGCAAGTGGATCTCTTGAGCCCAGGAGTTTGAGGTTGCTGTGCGCTGTGACACCACTCTACTGAGGGCAACAAAGTGAGACTCTGTCTCCAAAAACAAAAAACAAACAAATAAACAACACCCCCATAAAACGATATCTCTAGAGAAAAAAAAAATCTGTTTTTTTCCTCCAACAAATAAATCTCAAGTACAAATAAGAATAGAGATTATAAAGAAGCATAAGAGACATATGAGGTCTGACAATTAAGTTTGTGAACTTGTCCTAGAAAAAGTACTACATACCTCATTGCTGAATATCACTATAGTTACCTTTGAAGCACTTCTATTGGGAAGCCAGGCCCCAACACCAGCACCTAGACCACCCTTTAAAGCAATTTTGGGACTCTTTTTCTGGAATAACCATCAGCGCTGTCGTTGTATTACCCTTGATGTACTGAAAGTCATTAGGGGTCAGATCAGGTGGGTAGGGAGGGTGTTTTAATTATAGTTGTTTACTGGCTAGAAACTCCCCCACAGACAGCGTCCTGTGAGCTCTTTGCTTTTGTCCATCAGGGAGCTCCTTCAGGACCATTTCTGCACACACCTTTCTCATGCCAACATTTTTAGTTAAGATTTTCCTATTTCTCTATTGATATTTTACATGGTCTGCCCTGCTTCTGACAGTAAGCCAACGATTTTGACTCACAATCTGATAAATTTTGGCAATTTTTTCATCAATTCTGCCCATGACTGGCTGCCCTGACCTCTCTTCATCAATGATGCCTTCTCTCCCCTCAGGAAAATGTTCAATCCATTTGTACATGGCTGCTTTCTTCATGGCATTATCTCCACAAACTTAGACTAACGTGGCCTCGGTTTCACTTTCACTTCTGCCAAGTGAAACATGAAATTTAATGCTTGTTCAGTGCTCTAATTCAAGCTCCAACCTTTTCCTATGGCCACAAAAACATGCAACAGCAATGATGAACACCACTCAGTAAGACACTGCACATTGACATGAACACAGCTGTGAGACACTGATATACCAAGGCTGTGGTACGTTACCGTGCTGTTTGTACAATGCTGCCAGCATAAGCACATAGTGGCAAGTTCATGAACTTCAGGCCTCTCGTATCGGCCCTTTCAATGGATCCTGGTTTGATTTGAACACACCAATCAAATTTGAACACTAACTAGATATTTAATGCTATTAAAGCGATTTTTTTTTTCTTGGAGACAACGTCTCACCCTGTTGCTACAGGCTAAGGATGCTATGGTGTCAGCTTAGCTCACCACAAGCTCTAGCTCTTGAGTTCTTGCCTCAGCCTTTCAAGTAGCTGGGACTACAAGCTTCTGCCATGATGCACAGCTATTTTTCCATTTTTTAGTACAGATGGGGTTTTGCTCTTGCTCAGGCTGGTCTTGAATTCCTGACATCAAGCTATCCTTCTTCCTTGGCCTCCCAGAGTGCTAGGATTATAGGCATGAGGCACAGTTCCTAGCCAGAAAATTTTGTAATATAAAATTAGTGTTAAGTAGTAATATGGAATTAATTGTAAAAACATTTTAGATGGATTAGTAGTATTGTGGTTATGTGTATTTTTTCCACAGCAACCTCAAACTCTTAGGCTCAAGAGATCCTCTTGCCTCACCCTCCCAAGTAGCTGGTACTACAGGCACCCACCACAACATCTGACTATTTTTAGAGACAAGGCCTCGCTCTTGCACAGGCTGGTGTCATCCTGAGCTCAAGCAGTCCACCTCCTTAGGCCTCCCAGAGTGTTAGGATGCTAGGATTACAAGTGCAAGCCACTGTGCATGGCCTGTATTTTTTTCTTTTTTTAATTCTCACCTTCAAGCCTATTTAAAACTAGAAAACAATGTTCCTTGGATTTCTTATCTATACAATAAGGAAGAGGATTAAATGTCTTCCCTGCTTTCTCTTTGCTCTGGCTATTATGTAATGGCCACTCCCTTTTGTTTTTGTTCTCAGAATTGTATCATGTTATTACAGGGTGCACACAGTGGTATTGCTTGTGGGTGAGACTTCATCTAATCCATGTGTGTCTGGGGCCAGGAACTCCAGGGCTCAGGGTGGATGGCCTGCCTGACCCTAGAAAGCTGCTCTGTGCTCTTTCCCTGACCATTTGTCCCTTCCTGAGCAGGGTCTAAACACAGCAGTGCTGGATCTTAAGTCAGGGGTCATCCAGGGGATTGACAACCAGGAATTTATAGACTGGGATGAGTCAGACTTGGTGAAGAGCCAGGTCTCTGTGTGGACATTCTAGTTCCTCAAGAGGTGATAACTGATTAATACCCCTGTGGAAATGAGAGGCAAGGACAACACAGAATAGTAACCTTTTTTTTTTTTTTTTTTTTCGCATTAAGTTGCTTTTGTTGTTCTAATTTTTTCTTTCTTTCTTTTTTTTTGAGACAGAGTCTTACTATGTCACCCTTGGTAAAGTGCTATGGCATCACAGCTCACAGCAATCTCAAACTCTTGGGCTTAAGCAATTCTCTTGCCTCAATGTTCTGAGTAGCTGGCAGTACAGATGCCTGCCACCATGCCTGGTTATTTTTTTGTTGTAGTTCTCATTGTTGTTTAGTAGGCTCAGGCTGAGTGCGAACCTGCCAGCCTAGGTGTATGTGGCTGGTGCCCTAACTGCTGAGCTATTGGCACTGAGCCTGTTGTTATTTTAATTACTTGTCCATTCTCCCTTCCCTCCCAGCCCCTCTGAGACAGAATCTCTCTTTGTTATCTCCCTCATTCCCCCTCAGAGTACCCTGGCTCATGGCAACCTGTAACTCATGGGCTCAAGTGATTCTCTTGCCTCAGCCTCTCGAATTGCTGGGACTACAGGCACCAACCGCAACAGCTGGTTATTTTTAGAGATGGGTTCTCACTCTAGCTCAGGCTGGTCTCCAACTCGTGAGCTCAAGTGATCCGCCCATCTGGACCTCCCAAAATGTGGGGATTACAGGTGTGAGCTCCTAAACTGGGCCTAATTATCCATTCTTTTTTTTTTTTTGGAGACAGAGTCTCACTTAGTCACCCTGGGGTTGAGTACAATGGCATCACAGCTCACACCAACTTCAAACTCTTGGGCTCAAGTGATTCTCTTACCTCAGCCTCCCGAGTAGCTGGGACTACAGGTGCCTGCCACAACACCCACCTATATTTTTTAAGATGGGATCTTGATCTGGCTCAGGCTGTGATTATCCATTGTTAAGCTGGGGTCATGTTATGTTTTCCTCCCAGAGTTTCTGGTTCAGTAGTACTTTATTTATACATGATAATTATACATATTATATGGATTACATGTGATATTTCAATACAGGCATAAGATGCATAGTGATTGAGTCAGGGTAATTTTCTTTTTCTTTTATTGAGACTGTCTCAAATGAATAAATAAATAAAATAAAATAAATTTTAAAAAACTTACAGTTCTGTAGATTTTTACTACAAAAGATGTGGGTGCAGTGGATATTCCATAACTACATCTTTTATCCGGCACCTCAAATATTTACCATTTCTTTGTGCTGGGAACATTTCAAATTTCTTCTAGCTGTTTTGAAATACATGGTAAATTATTAACTATAGTCACCCAACTGCTGTTGAACACTGAAACTTATTCCTCCTAACTAGCTTTATTTCTGTACCTTTACCCAATCTGTCTTATTCCTCCTCCTCGAATCCCTCCCAGCCCCTGGTCACCATCATCCTACTGACAATCTTCATCAGGTGAATTTTTTCAGCTTCCACATGTAGGTGAAAACATGTGGCATTTGCCTTTCGTAGCTTCAGACTGTGTCATTGGTAGAAGACAGACCAAGATCCTTCAGGATTAATGACCAGCATCTCTTCTTTGGTAAGGTCCAAAGAACTTTCATTAGCTGTTGACATCAAAGAGATGAGGAGAGAACACAAGGCCACAGGACTCATCTCTGGAGAGCTCCACACCAGAGGGCAACCCAACTTCTTGTCCTGGGGGCCCTCGAGCAGTTTTGGGGCTCATACAGGGAAGGGACTGTTAACACTGCTGCCCACCACCAATGCGTGAGAGGAGAAAGGAGTTTCTTGTCCGTGATGTCTTAGATAGTGATACTATAGCTGCCATCAAAGTTTACTAAAAACTAGGGCTTAGGCAGGGCTCGGTGGCTTGCACCTGTAATCCTAGCACTCTGGGAGGCCAAGATGGGTGGATTGCCTTGAGCTCAGTAGTTCAAGACCAACCTGAGCCAGAGCAAGACTTTGTCTCAAAAAAAAAAAAAAAAGGTCAGGTGTTGTGGTGGGCACCTGTAGTCCCAGCTACTCGGAGGCTGAGGCAAGAGAATTGCTTATGCCCTAGAATTTGAGGTTGCTGTGAGCTGTGACAGTACAGCACTTTACTGAGGGCCATAAAATGAGACTCTGTCTCAAATAAATAAATAAAATAAAAAGAAAATTAAAAAAACCCTTACAGCTCTGTAGATTTTTACTACAAAAGATGTGGGTGCAGTGGATATTCCATAAGTATATCTTTAATGTGACTTGCTAATCACTATGGGAGACTTCAGTGCTCCTGGTACCTGAAACATCTGGTTTAAAATACAGATGTTTTTCCATGTTTATTTTATTGGCTTTTCTTATGTTCTTTTTTCCTTTGCCTTCTTGAGCGTGAAAAGCAGTCATCTGTCTCCCTTTACTAGCAGAAATGGACAGAGTTTTCATCCTAAGATTTTTTTTTTTTGTAGAGACAGTCTCACTTTATTGCCCTTAGTAGAGTGCCGCGGCGTCACAGCTCACCTCCAACTCCTGGGCCTAGGGGATTCTCTTGCCTCAGCCTCCCAAGTAGCTGGGACCACAGGCGCCCACCACAACGCCCAGCTATTTTTTTTGTTGCAGTTTGGCCAGGCCAGGCTTGAACCCGCCACCCTCGGTATATGGGGCCGAGTCATAGGCGCCACCCCCTAAGATTTTTTTTCTTTATATCTTCAGTCATCAGAATATGGTAGATGCTCTGGCTTTAGGTATTTGTATACCATTTCTTCCTGACCCCAGACATTTCTAGAGGAAACCAAACCAACCAACTATGATAATACTAAACTATTTGTCTTTTGTGGAAGCCATCTAGCTGAGCTCTAAAGCAATGCCAAATCTGGGAGTGCTGTGGTGAAACATAGCTAGATATCAGGAAGGCAGACTTTCCAAAGGACTGGAAAAAGTCAAGGGATACTACTGCAACTGATCTTCAAGAATGTAACAGCAGCTTCTGGAGAAGCTGCGCAGCTCTCACAGTTAAGATCACGGACCCTGAAATGCCAGGGTGCTATCTCCCTGCCACCACGCCTCAGCTGCATGACTTTGAGAAAATTGCCCATCTTCTAGGGCCCCATTTTCCTTATCTCTAAAACAGGGATGGTGATGCTATACTTGGCGTACGGGCTTGTGGTGGAAATTAATTTTATGGGGGTGAAACACTTAGAACAGGGATATTTATATTGTTGGTGTGCTGTAAATTCATAGTACTTAGAAAATTATTCTCAACACTTCGCTTGCCATTGTGATGGGGCTTTAATATCTAAAATAAGTACTGAGTATCTTAAGCCTGTGTACTGAGGGAAGGAATATTATTGTGTTTGGGAGAAAGTCATCTTTATGTAAATTTCCAAGTGAGCATGGAGGAACCCATTGAGTTGTTATGCATGGTGCCAATCTTGTCAGCCAGGAGCTGTTCTCACCTTGATTTAGTTCTAATTGGCTTGGCAGGGGAAGTCCCTTCTTTTCTGAGAACAAAGGAAATACTTATGAACCCTCAAAAAAAGTTCTACAACTTCTGTAACTTTCTTTAACGAATCCTTAGACTTAATGCCTAAAATGATGGTATAATCTGCTCATAGTGTATTGATTCTTGATTATGAACATGTTTAATCATTTATTTTTTTGTATTTATTTATATTTATTTATTTGTTTATTTTTGAGACAGGGTCTCAGCCTCTGCACGTTGTCTAGCCTGGTCTGAAACTCTAGGGCTCAAGCCATTAGTCTACTGAGTACCTGAAGCTGTAGGCAGGAACATCACTTTAATTAGTTATTAATGAACTTTTTGTTCTTTAAATTTTATTTTCAAGATTATTTAGGACTTAGAAAATGGAGTAGCCCTTTATCTGAATTAGTAAATGCTTAGGGGAAGAAAAGATTTAAAAAAAACCAAATCTCTGCTATAGGGTCACACAGGGCTACTTAATCCTAATAAGGTGCTTAACAGATGTTGATTTAATTAATTAATTAATTTATTTATTTTTGAGACAGAGTCTCAAGCTATCACCCTTGGTAGAGTGCCATGGTATCTCAGCTCACAGAAACCTCACAAAACTCTTGGTCTTGGGCAGCTCCTGTGGTTCCAAGGAGTAGGGCGCCAGTCCCATATGCTGGAGGTGGTGGGTTCAAATCCAGCCCCAGCCAAAAACTGCAAACAAACAAACAAAACAAAAAACCTCTTGGTCCTAAGTGCTCTTGCCTTAGCCTCCCAAGTAGGTGGGACTACAGGTGCCTGCCACAATGCATGGCTGTTTTTTGATGGCAGTTGTCATTGTTGTTTTAGCTGGCCAGGGCCAGGTTCAAACTCGCCCCAGCCTCAGTGTATGTGGCGGTGCCCTACCCACTGAGCTACAGGTGCTGCCAATTTAATTTAGTTTTAATTATCCCATTTTGCATGTGGCTAAGTAGGAAGCAGAATCCATAACAAATAAACCTAAAATAAAAATTCCCTGAGGTTTTAGAAGAAAGGCTCAGTCTTCCGATGAAGTATAAAATTTTTACCCCAAATTAGGTTTTCAATTATTTGGATTC
>CAUYPK010039181.1:0-12698 GCA_963574355.1 Loris lydekkerianus | reverse complement strand
CATTAACATTTATTGAGATAATTCATAAGTATGGTCATTTGGAATTCTTGATATGATAGCTGAGGTAATTAATGTGTAGAATTTTTCTTCTGTAATTTAATCATTCATTGTTCTTATTTTCCAGTTTTACATGTTAGTATGTAATATTTATATTATCAGTCAATTGAAAACATTCACTTTTTAAATTAAATCATAGCTGTGTACATTAATGCATTTATGTAGTGCAATGTGGTAAACTTTCACTTTTATTTTGACATTCTCATTTAACTCATTGATTATTGAGAAATCTATTGCTTTATTTCCAAAATATAGATCAGAGTATTAAGTATCTCCAATGCAGAATCAGATGAGTACTAAAAGTTCCCTGGACCCCCTGGTGGTCTTTGTTAGGGGTCTAGGCTGGAGTTCTCTAGTTCATGTTCACTGGGGCAGTCAGTATAACCTGGTTTCTTGTACCCTCAATGAACCCCCAACAATAAAAAAAAAATAAAAAGATAACTTCCTTACTGTCTTTTATTTTTATTTTTTTGCAGTTTTTGGCTGGGGCTGGGTTTGAACCCATCACCTCCAGCATATGGGGCTGGAGCCCTGTGCCTTCCTTACTGTCTTTTACAGTTCATTTTGAGTATAAACCTAAGTTTATTTACTTGTCCAGTATGTTTGAACATTTTAGCATTCTTTCTTGATATTCATAAGTACAAATAAAGCTTCAATTAATAACCTTTAAATATATATTTTCATTTTGTCGGGATGTGCCTTCTCCTTGAAGTAAATGGACTTGTGGCCCATGGTAGGCATTGACTGTGTCCCCTTAAGATGAATTGTGCAAGTTTGCATTTCTACCAACAATACAAGAGTGTATGTGTTTTTTCACAGACTTTCTAAAAGCAGTGAGTTGGAAAGTTTCTGATTTTCTCAAATTGGCAAAACTGCATGTCAGTGTCCTTCTCTCTTTTTTTTTTTTATTAATATTAAATTATAGCTGTGTACATCAATGGGATCATGGGGCACCATACACTGGTTTTATAAACAGTTTGACACATTTTCATCACACTGGTTAACATAGCCCTTCTCTTTTTATATAAGTAAACCCAAACAGAATCACATATGTGAAAGTGCCATTTTTATCTTCCTTGATTTGTTTTTGTTTATATCATTTTCGACATCCCTATTTTACTTTTTTCAATAATTAATATCTATATATGTTAATTGTCTATGTGCATATGCATGTATACATATGAAATCTTTGATTTACTTGATAGAGTTTTTCTCTTAGTTTCCTCTTATGTCTTGATTTTCTTTCTTTTTTTTTTTTTTCAGACAGAGTCTCACCATGTCGCCCTCAGTAGAGTGCAATGGTATCACAGCTCACAGCAACCTCAAACTCTTGGACTTAAGTGATCCTCTTGCCTCAGACTCCCAAGTAGCTGGGACTACAGGTGCCTGCCACAACTCCTGGCTATTTTTCTGTTGCAGTTGTCATTGTTGTTTAGCAGGTCCAGGACGGGTTCAAACCTGCTAGCCTCGGTGTATGTGGCTGGCCTACTAATCACTGAGTTATGGGTGCCAAGCCTTGTGTTTTGATTTTTCTTGTATGTATGTGTGTGCTCATTTATTTAATAATTTTATGTATTTCAATTTACCTTATTTGTTTGCTACTGTGTTTGCTATTGAATTTTGCATTCCATGTTAAAAGTCATTTCTGAGGCCTAGGTCACACAGGAATTCACTCGTGTTTACTTCATGCTCTGCTGTGGGCCATTTGTTTATCTATTTTGCATTTATGTTTCTGATTCACTGGTGGGTAAATCTCGTGTACTGTGAGGGCTGGCTCTAATTTCATCCCCTCTTCCCCTAATGCCGCCTTTGCCCTGCTGACCTGATAAACAGTCAATGCAGCACTAAAAGGATGCACTTAAAAACCTCAATACAGTGGATTTAGTAAAGCTTCTGGCATTTTGACTTTTAGCCTTTCTGCAAATGTCTGCTTCTTTGCTTTCTGGGCCATAAGATGAAATTTATTTTGCATGTGCTTTAATCTCTGCTTCCTCTTCCTCCTCCCACCCTGTGTTTCAGTTCTGAAATTGGAAGCTCTTCTTATCTTTTTATGCAGAACTGAGCCATAAAATAATTACTCACTGCCCAGGACAAACCACAATTCCAGATCACTGCAGGACATGCCCATGACAGCTGATGCTCAGTGAGTATTCTGCAGTGCTGCTTTTTAGGCAGCTGCTGTGTTAACCACCCTGGATTTTTGGTTTGTTTTTTTATGTCTATTTTCTTTTCTTATAAATTTTTAGACTATTTAAAAAATTTCTTCTATTTTTTAGGTCCACCAAACTTTCTTTGTCAGAAAGCCAGCAATTCTGGAGAATAGTGAGAGTAGTAGCCTCTTGAAGACTGTTCTGTTCTTCCATTTCCAAAGCCACAGTTTTATACATGAAAGTTCAAAGCAAAACCCACATGAACCCTTACCTTAAACAATAATAATTGGCATAATCCATGACCCATAATAAACAATAATCAGCATGACCCATGACAGAAACCAACATTTCTAATTGAAAAGTTAATTGATAGGTTTAGAAATGCTGAGTTGCTCAGTGTGTGCTGCTTGTCAGACAAGAAAAGAATTTCTCTAGGTCAAGATTAAGATACAAACATATAAGTTTCTCTCATATTGGAGAAAGGTAAGAGAGTGAGGGGGAGAAATGAGAAAGAGAGAGAGAAGAGAGCAGAGAGCAGGGAGTGAGAGAGACGAAATGCGGTGGGGAAGAAAAAAGGAGTAAGAGAATGACTTCCCAAAGAAAGGAAGAATGCTAGCCTTTTGTTTTATTTTTAATTCACTAATAATCATTTATATTTATATGGAATAGTCTGATATTATGCTATCCGTACACATTGTAGAATGATTAAATTAAGGTAATTAATACATCTTTCTTTTTTTTTTTAAAGCCATATTTTATTTTTTTGGACTTTGATTTTTTTTATTTGTGCAATGAATGGGCTGAAGTAGAGAAACTTTAGGGTTTCTTTATAATCCTGTATAATGCATTTCATGTGAAAACTCTAAATTAGTTTCATAGTAGGGGTGAGTACATTGGATACTTTTTCTTCCATTCTTGGGATACTTTACTAAGTCTCCATTTTTTAATGCTACATAGTATTCCATGGTATACATAAACCACAATTTATTAATCTATTCATGTGTCAATGGGCACTTGGGGTTCTTCCATAACTTGGCAATTCTGAAGTGAGCTGCAATGAACAATCTGGTTCAAATTTCTTTATTGCCAAATGATTTTTGATCCTTTGGATATAAACCTAGAAGAGGAATTGCAGAATAAAATGGCAGGTCTAAATTTAGATCCCTGAGTATTCTCAAAACTTCCTTCCAAAAGGAACCGACGAGCTTGCATTGCCACCAACAGTGCAGAAGTGTTTCTTTTTCTCCACATCAATGTCAACATCTGTAGTGTTGGCATTTTGTGATGTGGGCTACTCATACTGGAGTTAGATGGTATTTCAGAGTGGTTTTTGTTTGCATTTCTCTGATGATTAAAGGTGATGAGCATTTTTTCATGTGTCTGTAGACCATGGTGCCTGTCTTCTTCAGAGAAGCTTCCTTTCATGTCTCTTGCCCACAATGAAATGGAATCACTTTGTTTTTCTTAGTAATAAATTTGAGTTCTCTTTGGAGTCTGTATATTAATTAGACCTTTGTCTAAAATTTAACTTTCAAAAATCTTCTCCCATTCTGAGGGCTGTCTTATTTGCTTTACTTAGTCTGTTCTTGGTAGTACAGAAGCTTTTTAATTTGTAATGTATTTTCGATGTTGCTTCAATTGCCCAGGGTGTCCTCCTCATAAAGTCATAAAGTATTCTCCAAGGCCAATTTTTTCCAGTGTTTCCCCTGAACTCTGTCAAATAATTTTTGTAGTTTCATGTCAAAAGGTTAAGTCCTTTAAGCAATAAGAGTCAATTTTTGTTACAGGAGAAAGGTCTGGGTCCAGTTTCAGTCTTTTACAGTTTGCCAGCCAATTCACCCAGCACCATTTATTCAATAAGGAATCATTCTCCCAATTTATATTTTTAATAGGCTTATCAAAGATCAAATGATGATTAGTGTCTGGGTTCACCTTTTGGTCGTCAATTCTGTTCCATAGATCTACCTACTTTTGTGCTAGTACCATGCTGTTTTGATCATCATCGATTTATAGTATAGTCTGAAGTCTAGAAGCATGATTCCTCCTGATTTATTTTTATTTCTGAGTAACATCTTGACTATTTGAGTTTTTTTCTGTTTCCATATAAAATGAAGTACTAATTTTTCCAAATGTTTAAAGTATGACATAGGTTCTTTAATACAGATTACATTAAATCAGTAGATTGCTTTAGGTAGTATAGACATTTTAACAATGTTGATTCTTCCCAGCCATAAGCATGGTATATTTTTCCATTTGTTAACATCTTCAGGTATTTCTTTCTTTTTTTTTTTTTAAATTAAATTATAGCTGAGTACAATAATGCGATCAGGAGGTACAATGTGCTTGTTCCATATACAGTCTGAAATATTTTCACCAAACTGGTTAACATAGCCTTCGTGGCATTTTCTTAGTTATTGTGTTCAAACCCCTTTGCCCTAAGCTATTTCTTTTCTCAGGGTTTCATAGTTCTCTTTATAGAGATCTTTCACATCCTTGGTTAGGTACACTCAAAGATATTTCATCTTCTTTGGCACTATTGTAAAGGGAGTAGAGTACTTGATTGTTTTTTCCCCTTGAGTATTGTTGGTATATATAAAGGCTACAGATTTGGGAGTGCTAACTTTGTATTATGAGACGATACTATATTCCTTGATCACTTCTAGGAGTTTTGCTGTTGAATCCCTGGAGTTTTCCATATATATAATCATATTGTCTGCAAAGTGTGACAGTTTGATCTCCTCTGTTCCTGTTTTGATCGCTTGATTTCCTTCTCTTCCCTGATTGCAGTATCTAAGACTGCCATTACTATGTTAAAAAGCAGTGGAGACAGTGGGAATGTTTGCCTTGTTCCTGATGTGAGTGGAAATGATATCAATTTAACTCTATTCAATACAATATTGGCTGTGGGTTTGCTGCAGATGGCCTCTATTAATTTAAGAAATGTCCCGTCTATACCAATGTTCTTAAGTGTTCTGATCATGAAGGGACGCTGGATATTATCAAAAGCTTTTTCTGCATCAATTGAAAGAATCATATGGTCCGTATTATTTTAGTTTGTTTATGTGCTGAATTACATTTATAGATTTATGTATATTGAACCAGCCTTGAGACCCTGGGATAAATCCGACTTGGTCATGGTGTATAATTTTTTTGATGTGTTGTTGGACTATTTGTTAGGATCTTATTGAGTATTTTAGCATGTATATTCATTAGTGATATTGGTCTGTAATTTTCTTTTCTTGTTGGGTCTTTCCCTGGATTGGGGATCAAGGTGATGTTTGCTTCATAGAATGTGTTGGGTAATATTACTTCTTTTTCTATATTTTGGAAGAGGTTTCATAGTATAGGTACTAGTTCTTCTTTAAATGTTTGGTAGAATTCTGACGTAAAGCCATCTGGTCCTGGGCTTTTCTTTTTAGGGAGATTTTGCATAGTTGATGCTATTTCAGAACTTGATATAGGCCTGTTCAACATTTCCACTTCGTTCTGGCTAAGTCTAGGTAGGTGGCGTACTTCCAAGTAAAGGTCGATTTCTTTCAGATTTTCATATTTTTGAGAGTAAAGTATCTTGTATTATTCGTTAAGGATTTTTTGAATTTCTGAGGGGTCTGTTGTTATTTTATCTTTGCCATTTATGATGATGAAATTGGAGATTTTTCTCTTTTTTTTTCCTGGTTTTATCTATTTTATATATCTTTTCAAAAGAACAGCTTTTGGATTTACTGATCTGCTGTATGATTTTTTTTATTTTTAATGTCATTTTATTCTGCTCTGATTTTGGTTATTTCTTTTCTTCTGCTGGGTTTGGGGTTGGAGTGTTCTTCCTTCTCCAGTTGCTTGAGATGTCACATTAAATTATTAACTTCCTCTCATTCCGTTTTCTTGAGGAAGGCTTGCAGTGCTATAAATTTCCCTCTTACAACTGCTTTTGCAGTATCCCAGAGGTTCTGAGAACTCATGTCTTGATTGTTGTTTTGTTCCAAAAATTTGGTTATTTCCTTCTTAATCTCATCTATAACCCATCTATCTTTCAGCATAAGGTTGTTTAGATCCATGTTTTTGTATGGTTATTCAGGTTCCTGTTGTTATTGAGTTCAACTTTTATTCCATGATGGTCTGAGAAGACCAAGGAATAATTTCTATGTTTTTAAATTTGCTGAGGTTAGATAGAATGTGGTCAAATTTGGAGTATGTTTCGTGTGCTGATGAGAAGAATGTGTATTCTGTTTTGCTGGGATAAAATGTTCTGTAGATGTCTGTTACATCCAGATGTTGAATGGGTAAGTTTAAATCTAAAGTTTCTTTGCTTAGCTTCTTTTTGGAGGATCTATCCAGCACTGCTAAAGGGGTGTGAAAATCTCCAACTACTATGGAACTGGAGGAAATCAAGTTGCTCATGTCTGTTAGAGTTTCTATTATAAATTAAGGTGTGTTCTGGTTGGGGTGCCTAAATATTAATAATTGAAATCTCATCATATGGAGTATTACCTTTAAGAAATATGAAGTGTTCATCCTTATTCTTCCTTATTTCAGTTGGTTTAAAGGCTATTGCATCTATGAATGGGATTGCAACATCTGCTTTTTTCTGCTTTCCGTTTGCGTGGAGTATAGATGACCATTCCTTCACCTTGATTCTATATTTGTCTTTTAATGTAAGATGCAATTCTTGTATGCAGCAGTTATCTGGCTTGAGTGTTTGTATCCAGTCAGCCAACCTGTGCCTCTTTAGAAGATAATTTAAACCATTCACATTAATGAAGAATATTGATAAGCCTTTTGAGAGTCTGGTGGAGATTTTTAATCCTTTTGTGACTGTGGAAGTTGGAATTTGATCAAAATTCTGTGTGGGTTTACTTTTGTGGTGGAGGATTACCCTGGTCTTTATGGAGAATAGGTCTGAGAATATCCTGGAGAGCTGGTTCAGTTAGGGCAAATTTCTTCAACATGTGAATGTAATTAGAGTATTTAATTTCTCCATCATAAATGAAACTGAGTTTAGCTGGGTACAGCATTCTGGGTGAAAGTTATTTTGTTTTAGAAGATTAAAAGTCAATGACCATCCTCTTCCAGCTTGAAAAGTTTTAGCAGAGAGATCTGCAGTTATTATAATATTGTGCCCCTTGTAGGTGATGATTTTCTTTCATCTGTCTGCTTTCAGAATTTTCTCCTTCATATTAACTTTAGTGAAATTGATTATGATGTGTCTGGGGGATGTTTTATTTGGTTTGAGCCATACTGGAGTTCCAAAACTGTCTGCTATCTGAATTTCAGAATCTTGGCATTTCTGGAAATTCTCCTTCATAATCTCATGGAGAAGAGACTCTGTGCCTTGTGAAGCCACTTCATTGCTTTTGGGGATCCCTATAAGACGAATATTGGTTTTCTTCAAATTATCCCAGAGCTCTTTGAGGGAATGATCTGTTTTTGCCCTTCATTTTTCTTCCTCTTTGAGAGTTTAGGAGTGTTCAAAAGTTTTGTCTTTAATGTTATAAATCCTTTTTTCTGCTTGCTCCATTCTGTAACTGAGGGATTCTACTGTGTTTCTCAGATCTTTGAGGGCTGCAACTTCTTGTCTCAATGTGTCAAAAATGTGTCAAAATGTTTGTTCATTTGGTCTTTGAATTCATTGAATTCTTGAGATATCTTTTGGGTTACTGCTTGGAATTCTGATTTGATCTTATTTCCTATACAAATTCTGAATTTAATTTCTGACATCTAATCTATTTGTTTGTGCATGGGATCTTGTTCTGTGTCTGCCCCATTGATCCTTGAGGGAGTTGATCTTGTCTGATTGTTCATTTTGCCAGAGTTTTTCTGTTGATTTCACCTCATGATTGCTTTTCACCGTTGCCTCTGGCCATCTTCATATTTGGGAAGGTGTTTCTCCAAGATTAGACCCCAGTGGGATCACTCTATTGTTGCTGGATATTTGTAGGGAGTGACCCTGTGTAGTTTCTTTGTTGCTGCCCTAGCCATGGAGTTCTGGTTGTGGAAGCAGCTCTGGAGTGTGACACACCCAGATCCAGCAACAGGGCAGGAGGTGGTGCGCATGATTCTGGGAGGACTTGGTGCCCTTTGACTTTGGAACAGAGAGCCCAAGGCTCCAGCAGTGTCTGGCCAGGAGAAGGGCTCTGCGCAGAGGCAGGGTGGGCTCCAGAGGACACGTGGCTACCAGAGTTTCAGGCCAGATGAGCGGGACAGTGTGGAGGCAGGGAAGGTGTAGGAGGGAGGATGCGGGGTTGCCCGGCTCCTTGGTCAAGGCATGCGGAAACCCGGCGGGTGAGGGTGTCATGTTGGGGGTTTCAGTGCAGTTCTTATCGAGGTCTGGGTGGCTCCAAGCCCAGGACTTTGAGGTTGCTGTGAGGTGTGACACAACAGCACTCTACCAAGGGCAATAACCCGAGGCTCCAGTGTGCCAAAACCAGTTTCACTCTGCCCTTGAAGGTTAAGGCTGTAACGCAGCTCAGTCTCTGCCTTTAGGCTGTTCAGTCACAAGGTTACTAGCTCCTGCCCAATCCTTGCTCTGCAACCTTGAGGGTGGAGCTTGCTGGGGCAGTTCTCTCACAATGGCTCCCTGCAGCCCACAGCAGAACACTATTAGCTCCATCCGGCTCAGCAGCTCAGTCTGTGGCCCTAGACAATGCCCAAATTTCTCCACGCTCCTGCTCAAGCTCTCCACAAGGCAGTTCAACTGAGTTCCAAGTCCAAAAATACCAAAATATTTCACAGGTAAGGCCTTTCTGGTTTGCAGTCTCACTGCTGCTTGTTCTTATGGCTGCTGGCAATATTAGGTCAATCAAACACATGCAACCACTTGCCAATTTTTGACTGTTTTTGTCCTCCTCTTGGGGTCCAGATGTCCCTTGCTGACTCCCTGTATCTTCAATGGGATGATTATAGGCAGATTCTAATAGCCAGAGATGCCTGGAGTCTTATCTACCCAGACTCACCTTGCCCAGTTGCAGGGAAGCTGTTACTCAGACACCATCTTGCTCCACCCTCTCTCTAACAATTTTCTTAAGTATTCTGATCATGAAGTGATGCTGGATATTGTCAAAAGCTTTTTCTGCATCAATCGAGAGAATCATATAGTCTTTGCCTTTTAATTTGTTTATGTGCTGAATTATATTTATAGATTTATGTATATTGAACTTGCCTTGAGACACTGGGGTAAAACCTACTTGGTCATGGTGTATAATTTGTTTGATGTGTAGCTAGATTCTGTTTGTAGGATCTTGTTCAATATTCTTGTATCAATATTCATTAGTGATAGTGGTCTTTAATTTTCTTTTCTTGTTGGGTCTTTTCCTGGCTTGGGAATCAAGGTGATGTTTGCTTCATAGAATGTGTTGGGTAGTATTCCTTCTTTTTATATATTTTTGAAATGGTTGAGTAATATATGTACTAGTTCCTCATGAAAGGTTTGTAGAATTCTGTTGTGAAGCCATCTGGTACTGGGATGTTCATTTTCTTGAAATTTTGTATAGTTGATGCTATTTCAGAACTTGATATAGGCCTGTTAAACATTTCCACTTGATTCTGGTTAAGTCTTGGAAGGTGGCATGCTTCCAAGTGTTGGTCAATTTCCTTCAGATTTTCCTATTTCTGAGAATGAAGTTTCTTGTAATATTCATTAAGGATTTTTTTTTTTCAATTTCTGGGGAGTCTGTTTCATTTTTTATTTATGATTTCTGATTAATAAAATTAGAGATTTTACTCTTTTTTCCCCCCTGGTTAGGTTAGCCAAAGGTTTATCTATTTTATTGACCTTTTAAGAAAACCAACTTTTAGATTTATTGATCTGTTGTATAATTCTTTTGTTTTGATTTTTATTTAATTCTGCTCTAATTTTGGTTATGTCTTTTCTTCTGCTGGCTTTTGCATTGGAGCGTTCTTCCTTTTCCAGTTGCTTGAGATGTGTCATTAAGTTTTTAAGTTCCTCTTTTTCTATTCTCTTGAGGAAGGCTTGTAGTGCTATAAATTTCCCTTTTAGGAATTGCTTTGCAGTATCCCAGAGGTTCTGATAATTTGTGTCCGCATTATAATTTTGTTCCAAAAATTTGGTAATTTCCTTCTTAATCTCGTCTATGACGCAGCTATAATTCAGCATAAGGTTATTTAGCTTCCATGTTTTTGTATGCGTATGCAGATTCCTGTTGTTACTGAGTTCCATCTTTATTCCATGATGGTCCAGGAAGATGCAAGAAATAATTTCTATTCTTCTAAATTTGTTGAGGTTAGATTTGTGCCCTAAGATGTGATCAATTTTGGAGTATGTTCCATGGGCTGATGAGAAGAATATGTATTCAGTTTTGTTAGAATGAAATGTTCTGTAGATGTCTGTTAATTCTAAATGGTGAATGGTTAATTTTAAATCTGAAATTTCTCCTCTTAGCTTCTTATTGGAGCATCTATCCAACACTGCTAAAGGGGTGTTAAAAATCTCCCACTATTATGGAGCTGGAGGAAATCAAGTTGCTCATGTCTGTTAGAGTTTCTCTTATAAAATGAGGTGCATTTTGGTTGGGTGAATAAATATTAATATTTGAAATCTCATCATATTGGGTATTGCACTTAACAAACATGAAGTGATCATCCTTATTCTTCCTTACTTTTGTTGGTTTAAAGCCTATTGTATCTACAAATGAAATTGCAACACGTTTTTTTTCTGCTTTCCATTTGCCCAGAATATAGATGACCATCCCTTCACTCTGATTCCCTATTTATCTTTTAAGGTATGATGAGATTGTTGTATGTGGCAGATATTGGCGCTGACTATTGTATCCAGTCAGTCAGTCTGTGAATCTTTAGAGGATAATTTATTTTATTTTATTTTTGACAGTAATCATTAATCATTTAATTATTTTATGCATGTTTCTGAATAATGGTAGTAATATTACAGCATCTCCTATATACAAACTAACATAGCAGTTTGTTTATATTTTAACTCACTTATTTTTGGTAAAATTAAAATTTTTAAGCAATTTCAATTTTCTCATTATTAATTCATTTCTACTTTGTTACTCTACCAGGATAAAGGAGTTTTTTTCTGTATGTACATTTATAGATTAATTTTATTTATTTTCAGGGAAGAAGTCTAAATGATTAAGCCCTGTGTATGTACTGCTAATTTCCTTTTACCAAAGATTATCTGCTTAAATCTTCCACCAAGATTCAAGCAAAATAACCAGTGAGCTCACTGAAGTAAGATGTGTTTACAAAATATTAGTTTGCATTCCCTGTTCTCTGAAATCTTGATGTTTTGAGGCCCATTTTCTCTTAACAATGTCCCATTGCCTTCAAAAAAGTATTTTTTTTTTTTTTTTTTACAATTCCATCTCATGGGGTTTTATTTATTTATTTATTTATTTATTAAATCATAGCTGTGTACATTAATATGATCATGGGGCACCATACACTAGTTTCACAGAAACATTAAAATCACACTAATTAACATAGCCTTCCAGGCAATTTCCCAGTTATTGTGTTAAGACATTTATATTCCACATTTACTAAGTTTCACACATACCCTTGTAAGATGCTCTGCAAGTGTATTCTCACCAATCCCCCTCCCTCCACCCACTTCCCCCCTCCCTGCCCCCTTTCCCTCTTCCCCCTATTTCTAGATTGCAATTGGGTTATAGCATTCATGTGAAAGCCCTAAATTAGTTTCATAGTAGGGGTGAGTACATTGGATACTTTTTCTTCCATTCTTAAGATACTTTACTAAGAAAAATATGTTCTAGCTCCATCCATGTAAATATAAAGGAGGTAAAGTCTCCATCTTTCTTTAAGGCTGCATAACATTCCATTGAGTACATACAGCACAATTTATTAATTCGTGGATTGATGGGCACTCGGCTTTTTTCCATGACCTAGCAATTGTGAATAGGGCTGCAATAAATATTCGGGTACAAATATCTTTGTTATGATATGATTTTTGGTCTTCTGGGTATATGCCCAGTAGAGGAACTATAGGATTGAATAGTAGGTCTATTTTTAGATCTTTAACTATTCTCCATATATCTTTCCAAAAGGAATGTATTAATTTACAATCCCACCAGCAGTGTAAAAGTGTTCCCTTTTCTCCACATCCATGCCAATATTTCTGGTCCTGGGATTTTGTGATATAGGCTAGTCTCACTGGAGTTAACGATATCTCAAAGTAGATTTGATTTGCATTTCTTTGATAATTAAGGATGATGAGCATTTTTCATATGTCTGAAGACTGAGCACCTGTCTTCTTCACAGAAGTTTCTCTTCATATCCCTTGCCCAGCCTGCGATGGGATCCCTTGCTCTTTTCTTGCTAATGCATTTGAGTTCTCTGTGGATTCTGGTTATTAAACCTTTGTCAGAGATATAGCCTGCAAATATCTTCTCCCATTCTGAGGGCTGTTTGCTTGCTTTACTTACTGTGTTCTTGGCTGTGCAGAAATTTTTTAGTTTGATCAACTCCCAGGAGTGTATTTTTGAAGCTGCTTCAATTGCC
>CAUYPK010039180.1:0-133427 GCA_963574355.1 Loris lydekkerianus | reverse complement strand
CCCCCGCACCGGGAACCACGGTGTGACCCCACTCTATGCCCCCCCCCCCCCCCCAGGAACCGGCAGGAATGAGGCGGTGGCCCAGCTCTCCCAGCAGTGACCTCTGGCCAGGCTTCTGCTCCTGGCTCTGCAGAAGGGCTCTCCACCCAGGGCAAGAACCAAACCTGTCCAACCGCCCTGGACGCCACAGTGCCTGGGTGACTATCTGCCCCATCGCATTTCTCAACCCGCACAGGACAGGCAATTGCGACAGGCTGGGAGATAGATAAGGAGGTTCAGGGTGTGGGCTGGGTGAGTCTGGGGGTGGATTTTTTGTCTT
The DNA here is from genome assembly GCA_963574355.1 of Loris lydekkerianus. NCBI lineage: Eukaryota > Metazoa > Chordata > Mammalia > Primates > Lorisidae > Loris > Loris lydekkerianus. The sequence goes on along the minus strand of CAUYPK010039180.1, from coordinate 133,108 downwards.
GTTTTGTTTCCACACTGGCTATACCCTTGTGCCTCCCCAGCTCTGCTCAGGGCCTCCAAGCTTCCTTGGAGGCGCCCTGCACGGGACGTGGGCAGAGGGCTTGGGGCCCTTTGGGACTGAGGCTGGGAAGAAGACCAGGAGAGAGGACCACGGAGCAACCTCTTTCAGCACCCTCAAGGGTGGTAGGTGGGCAGGCCTCTGCCAAGGGTGAGCTTGGGCAGAGCCACTGCCTGAAAAGGCACCTTTCCAATGCTGTGAGGGCACACTTGCCATCAGGCAAGCTTGCCATCTTCCTAGCAGCAGGACACTGACGAGAAAGCCCGACCTTCCCTGAGTATCTGAAGACATCCACCAAGAGACACTGGCAGGATGCTTGACAGCTTGTAGCTCCAGTACAGATAGCAGGCATTCATTAAACAGGGCTATGGAGCCTAGGGATACCTCTGGGCAAGGCGCTGACCCTGGGCAGCCAGGCTCTGTCCTGCCACTCCACAGTCTCTGCATGTCAAGCTGCCCACCAGGCCCGGCAGGCACTGTGGGAGCACAGCAGGCTCCTCACACCCAGTCCAAGGCCACTGCCATACCCCACAGTTCCTAGCACGAGCTAGACTCTCCACCTCACACAAACCCAACAGAGCAAGACCTGTTCTCCCCGTTTTATTGACTGGAAGACCAAGTCTCCAATTAGTTAATGCCGTGTCCAAGGACCCAGGGCTCTGAGTGAGGACCCCCCCCCCCCATGGCAGCGTGACAGTTCCCCTCCCCCACAAGGCTGAGGACTACGAAGGCAGGGGAGGACAGGGCAGCTTCCGCAGAAGGCCCCAACTGTCCTGCTCCGCTCTGCCCAGCATGTGCCCTCGTTCTCACAGCACGGGCTCCCACAGATGAAGGGCTCCACCACTCTGCAGGGGATCAGGGCCCAGCAGCCCTTAGAGGGCAAGTGGCTGCCCCCACCCCTCAGGCTGCCCTTCCCAGAGCTTATCTGACCTCTAGGAGCAGATCCAGTCTCCTCTAGTCTCTGCTCCCCTGGAATGGGGCAGCCTCAGGGCAGAGGCCCCTACCGAGAAGGAATTCCTCGCAGGGCTGCAGGGTACACAGAGGCGGCCCCTTCCTGCCTCCAAGATGTAACAAGGACCCACCATTCCAGCTGGAGACACGCAGAAGGGGGCCAGCCTGGCCAGCTGCCCTCCCTACCCTCTGGGCTCTGCTGCCCTCATGATTCTGGGCCTAGGCCTCTCCCTCCCAGCAGAAAAGTGAACCCCCACAACCAAACTGGACACCTGGTAATTCCCAGTGCTGGCTGAGCACCAGGGCAGCACTGTCTGACTTCATCTCTCACCACCCTCCAGGTGCTTTAGAGGGAGCAGCAGATCAGGAAACTGAGGCTGTGCCTCAGAGGGGTGAGTGGGGCTCAGGATGGTTTTTACTGTTTGCCAGTCAGGTGACAGTGTCCAGAGGCAGAGCCACCCTCCCTCCTGGCCCACTGGGTACAGCTCATAGAGCTGGGGCCCACAGCTTGGATCCAGGACACTAGGGGCAACCCCTGGGACAGAAAGTGGACACAAGAGACACAACCTCAATGGCCACCACCACCCCTGCATGCCACCCTGCCCTCACGACCTGGGCTAGTACCAAGGAGGTGGGCACAGTGGGATCCGGCACATAGGAAGGCTCGGAATGCCCAGCTCCTGCCCGCAGGGATGGGGTGGCCGAGTCTCAGCCCCACAATGAACCCCAAAGACCAATGTGGGTGTAGGAGAGAGGATCATATACGTTCCTGGAATCACAGCCCTGGACAGTTCTAGAGTGGAGGCCCCCTCCCTGTCCCTCTCTGGCCCAGACACCCCAAAACTCTAGGGCAGGCTCCCCAACTCCCCACAGAGATTCTCCCCTGGCCTCTCCGTGCCTCCACGCCAAAGCCAGCTCAAGCCTAGAAGGCTTGTGGGCACTCACTCCTGGAGACCCAGGTCTGCAGGACTCAGACAATCACAACCTGTGAAGGTAGGACCAAGTCTGGGTCTCTGAGCAACCACAGAACTTTGCACGGTTTAAAACCTGCAGGGAAGGCCCACACACCATAGCCACAGCCACCAGCAGAGCTGGGAGAACACCTTTAGAGCACCCGGCCTAGAGCCAGAGGGGATCACCCTGGCGGCAACTTAGAATTACCCTGGGAGCCATTAAAATACCCAATGGCCGGGCACCGTACCAACACTGCTGCTCCAGCTGGTCAGGGCTGTGCCTGGGTCCCAGGATCTGCAGGGCTTCTCATGTGATGCTGGCGGGAGGGCAGGGCGAGACGCACCGGGCCAAGCCCACAAGGGCCACTTCCACCTGGGGGTTCAGTCACCCTGCCATGAAACAACACTCAGGCCAGCTCAGGCCAAGACTGTTCAAAGAAGCAGGATCTGCGAGGCCGGCAGCTGACCCAAAATCCTGCGCAAGTTATGACGAAAACAGTCACAGCCTTGCTACTCAAGTCTGGGTGGAAGAGGGATATCAGATTCACTGCAGGCAGCCATAGAGCCAGGATGCAGACCCCACAGCAGGCACAATGCGACTGCCCCACAGCGCTCCCTGCAGACACCACCAGCCAGCCACCCACCCTGTTCCTTCTGGGACAGGCAGCCCACACAGGCCAGAACCCAGCTCTCGGCGTTCCCAGGCATGGACCGGCAGGACTCGCTCTCAGTACTGCCACTGTGTCCTCCAGGAACCCGGGGGGACCCATCAGTCCCCAGAGAACAGATACAGGTGCCCTCGGCTCATACCCCCAAAACAGTTCCTCTCACTCACCCCAGCCCCGGTGAGGACACCTTCCCCCTATACAGATGGAGCTTCCTCACTCATCCTCAGCATGGTACCTAGTGTGTTTGGGGCCCAAGTGTCCATGTACTCACCAAGGAGAAGGAAGGAACATACATCACAGATCATCCCGATGGGGTGCCCCACCCTCCTGCCAACAGCACCTCCTACAGGGACCGCCACCTTCGAGACGACCGGGGGTCCAGCCAGACCCGCAGGGACACACAGGTGCACACACGTCCCGGCCGCCAGACCCCCTCCCTCCAACAGAAATACCACTTTGGGAGGATTCAGGAGAATTCAGCAGCCTCTCTCTGCATTTAAGAAAATGAACATGCCTCCTTCCCAGCGGGGCCCAATCTATTGTTCACACTTCTTTCAAAAGTAAAATTCTGACTTTTTCTTCATTCCCCAAAACCCCCAGCTACAGGCCTAGCCCACCCAGCCGCACCAGCAGCCCAGCCCCTCCTCCCACTTCCACAGAAGGCCATGCACCCCAACTCTCACACCCCTATTCACAGGGAGTCCACGGGGCAACAACAGGCTTGCAGACCCCACCAGGCCATGCCAAGTGCACACCAGGTGGTGGGGCCAGGGACAAGATCCAGAATAGGGGGGCGATGCCCCCAGAGTACTCCTGAGACCTAGCTCCCACGTCCATAGAGACGGAGCCAGGCACTGCGGAGCTCCCTGCCGACTGCCCAGGCCCCGCACTGCCCCTGCGCTCACTCTACTTCATCAGCCCTGACTCTGTTTCCTGGGTGAGGGGCTTGCTCCCCAAGTCTAGCCAACACTCCAGGAAAAGGAAAACAAGGCCTGATGGCCCTATAGGAGGGCAGCTGGAGACCAGGGGGCCCAGACACTCAGCCCTGCACGATTTGCTGGGCAGCCACTCCTGTGCATGCTGGGCAGAGGCAGAACAGGAAGGACAGGACAGCCTGGCCAGGCCCCATGCTGCCCCTGCCCACCAGCAAGCAGCGAGCCCTCCTCCCCCAGTGCCTGACCCACCCAGGGTCCCTGGGCAGTCCTTTCCCGCCCTCGCCGCTCAAACCTTGCCAGACACCATAACATCCCTGGTCCCCTGCCCCACCCCACATGTCCTCCCTGGAGTTTTTCACACACTTGACCAAGTCCAGGCAAAGCCAGCTTGCCCCTCCCAAGTCTTGCCAGACACCCAGCACACCTGCAGCCCCACAGTCCACAGCAGCTCCTGGGCCCCATTGTCTCACCCTCACCCTGCACCCAGACACCTTCCCCTTACCATGCCCAAGCCCTGCCTATCCTTCAGACCCCCATCTCCAGCTGTCTGTGCGACCAGAAGCCAGACCTCAGCGACCTGGCACGCCCTCCCAACACATGGACACACGCAGAGAACAGAGCAGAGCCCCCCACACAACCCAACACACACACATGCACCTACACGAGTACATGCACGCACACACACACAACCACACAGGCACACAGAACAAAGCCTCCCACCCAACTCAACAGACTCGCACAAGCCAGGGCCACAGCCACCATGCGGCCTCCATAAAGCCCTCGGAGCCCACACACACCCACTCTGGCAAAACCTGCTTTGCGTCATTCACCTCTCATTTTGATAGTTAAAAATTCGTTCATGGCAGCAGATTGGTTATTACATCTTGGCCTTAATTAAAGAGAGCCACAGAATGGCATTTTAATCAGCAATGTCATTTTCTAATTGACACAGCTCCATTATCAAGAAAAATACTCAAACCAGCCTGAGAGCTGGCACCCTCGTCCACCCACCCTCCCAGAGGAGGACAGTTCGGCTTCAATTTTTAATCTGCTGATGAAATATTCAAAGCCAGGAAAGGGATTACCTTTCCCAAGGAGTAGGATCCCTGCCCTTTCAGGGTTCTCCTAGCTGGGAAGACACAAAATTTGGGGTGCCAGAGTCTGGGCAATCTCGGAAAACAAAGCCCACATGGATGGGGACTAAGATGGGTGGGCAGTCCTGCAGGGCCCAAGGTCACTGCTCTTCCCTCCCCTCTGCCACTGTCTGCCTCTTGCAGGTGACCCCAACTGCACCTTCCCTGAGGGGGACCTACAGCCCCCCATGCCTTCCCACTGGCCTTCTGGGCCCATTCCTACTACCTGTCCGCACTGCCAGCCCCAAGTCCGAGCTGGACAGGAGATCAGGCCCCACACGCCGTAATTTCGTGAGCAAAGAACTCAAGAGTGTCCCCCCATGCCAACATTTCCTCACAGCAAGGCACTCATGCTTCAAGGACTCATGCCTCACCCAGGAGGGGATGCTGAGGCAAGAAAAGAGGATGCCCTGCCCACCCTTACCAAGGTGCAGGGGCAGGCCTTCAAGAGCGGGTGACACTCAGCCTCAGCCACAGACACAGCCAGCATGGCCAGGCACCACCCCACTGCGCCACCACACAGCCAAGGTGCTGGTGGCAACCCCGGTACCAATAAGGACACAGCATGAGGGAGGCACTGGCTCAGCCACCCCCCCCCGCCCTCAAATGCGCCCCCACATGCAGAGAGCACAGGAGAGCAGCACAGCACCTCTGCCTCTAATGAATAAAAATGTCCTAAATGGAACAGGTCCCCTGGTGTGGGCACATCTCTCCCTGAACAGTGGGGCCCAGACCAGGGCACCTGCACACAGGGGCCAGGGGTCCCCGCATGGGTGCCAGGTGAGCAGGGGAACGAGTACGCAGCCCAGAACGATCTTTCATGCCGCATCAGTGGGGGCGTGCCCAGGTGGAAGACACTGGTCAGAAACTGCAGCATGTCCACTCTGAGTCGCCACCATGAGGCACAGTCATCCTCCCTTTACAGATGAAGAAGAAACTGAGTCTCACAAAGGCAAAGGCCGGGCCAGGGAGCAATGCCAAGGCCATGTTTAGTAGCCACCACACAGCACCAGCCCCAAGAACAAGCCTGTCCCCTTCTTCCCTCGGCAGCTTCCACACATCCTGCCATGGGAGCCTGACACTGACCAGCTGCCCAGTTGGCCCCGGACAGGCTGTTTAATCAAAGCCATCAGCACAGCAACTCCTGGTATCATCAGGTACACTGCCCAGCCATCTGGAGGATCCACACTTCCCAACCCTGGGCCGGCAAGTGCTTTAGACAGAGGAGTGAGTCAAGGGTCCAAGGTTTGGGAAAAGGAACCCAGCAGTGTCCCAAGCTGGCCTGGCCAGAAGGACAGGACAGTGTGAAAGACAGGACGAGACAGTACATGCTAGCCACACCCACCACGGGGCAGCCAGGTGGGAGAACCCTAACATCACAAGAGAAGCTAGCAGGCACACAGGTGACCCAGCCCAACATGGGGTCCCCTGACATCACACGCGTGTATGACCACCTGAGGGAAGCTCCTGCCTGGCCCACATCCATGCTCTGACATGTGGTGAGCTTCTAGGTCTGAGCAACTCCCCATGCCGGGGGTCTCAGGGAGTACCGACTCTTAGCCCTCCTGGGCCAGCCTCTCCCCTCACTCAGCCTGTCCCTGCCCTAGACACTGACCAGCCCATCCCTGTCCCCTCCCTCTTGCTGCCTGAGGTGTCTCCCTGCTGCCAAACCCCACCAAGCCACCCACCCAGGTTGAACCTTCACGGCCCAGAGCTGCTCCAAGCAAGACCAATAACAACGTCCAAGCATAAAGCAGGGCCCGCCATGACCAGTGAGTGAGGCAGTGGCTCTGTGCCTGGCTGGGGCAGGGACTTGGGGTCTGCAGGCCCAACCAGATGCTTCTCCTTGGAGGGCTTCCACAGGGGCCCCTGTGGGGCGGGTGGCACTCAGGAGCCCTCCCAGCCCACCGTGAGTCTGGGGCAGGCGCAGGCCCTTCCCAGGGACAGTGCACATGCAGTGGAGCACCAGCCCCCACAGCAAAGGCCCGCCCTACACTGCAGGTGACAAAGCTGGGTCTCCCCAGAGCCTTCTGCCAGCTGGCACAATGCCACAGTTTCCACTCATGTGGTGCAGAGTTGGTGTCCAAACAGATGCCCTGCCAAGGTCTGGGGGCCCGTGGGTGGCTCCCAGGGCTATGCAGGCCTAGTGATACCGGGAACCCCCTTGGTGCCCAGCATCCTGGGGTGGGGGGTGGGGCATGCTGAGTCTTCTTTCCCCTAAGTCCTTGCCTCATGAGGCAGCCTGGCACCCAGTGAGTATCCGACGCCTCTGATAGTAGATAAACAGGCAGGTGCCGTGGAGCCACAGACCCCGAGGGCAGGGCATAGGCCAGGATACACTAGACAGCAACCCACCCCATCTCAGCCTGACAAGGGGGCGGCTGTGTGGGCCTGGCTGGACCAGGCCAAGATTCAACCCATGTCCCCCAAGATCAGGTCAGCATTCTTCCTATGACTGGCCTCAAATCTGCTGGCAGCTCACACAGGCCTAAGAAACTCTTGGACAACACTGGGCTATGAGGACACTACGAGCCACCCCAAGCTCAGGTCTCCGTGCCCAGTACTTGCTGCTGCTGCCCTGTACAAAGCCCATTACACAAGGACACTGATGCCTGCCACACTGGCACATGCTACTCTGTCCTCACTCTCAAACCCCAGGTCCTTCTGCCCAAATGCTGTATCTGGAATGTTCCAAGCTCAGACGCAGGAGTTCCACCCCCTGGAATGCACCAGGTCCCCCCACTGCCCAGCATCCACATGCCCAGCTCTTCTAATCCCCAGGCGGCCCTGACAGTGTCTCAGTGTTAATGGTCCAGGCCAGCCCAGCCCTTGATGCCCCTCCACGCCTCATGGACCCACACATAGCACCACAGGACAGGCCCAACATCATGGCCACCAGAAGCCCCCACCCCAGGGCTATCGCCCATGGCTGCAGCCATAGCCCAGACCCACCAGCTCCCCCTGCCATCCACATGGCCACCATTTCCTCCCCACAGGCTTAGACTCTACTCCTGTCCCTGGATCTGCCATCTCCTCGCTCCCCATCTGCAGCCTGTCATCATTAGGGCTGGCAGGCCCAGCACTGTGGCTGCACCCCATTGGCCCTGCTGCCCACCAGCCCCAACCCCTGCCCCTACCTTGCCAGACTCCTGGCAATGGCTCTGCACTGCCCCCCACAGAAGTCCTGCCACGGGGCCTTTGCACGTGCCACCCCTCAGCTTGGGAGGTCCTTCCCCCACACCCCTGCCTACTGCCCCTCCTCACCTATGACCCATACCCCTGTCACCCAGGAAGGCTTTCCCCAGCCACTCTGTACCAACCACCCCTCCACGTACCTGGAACCTGACCCTCAACACAGGCTCCTGGCCAGCCCAGCCCAGTTCCCATGGCCCCCAGAGGCAGGGGGTGTGGCAGTCAGGGGAGGACCCCCCCTCCTCCTCAGCAGATGCCCAGACACTGTGGCCCCCCATCCGGGAGGAAGGCACAGTGTCCGCCCCTCAGGGTCCAACCTCTGGGGCAGGCAGGCCAGGCTCAGCTGGGGGCGCAGAGACAAAGGCAGGCTGACCACGAACGCGCACAATTAATCTCGGTCAGGACCGCGGCGGGCAAGTCGGCCGCCCAGCGATTTACATTTTTATTAAATCACACAGGAAAATTAGAAACATTATTACTTCCCTCAGCTCTTTAACCCTTTCTCTGCCACTCTCCACAGCTTCCCTGAGCCGTCTAAGGGTGAGCACTGAGGCTCCCTCCCCAGCCTGTCAGCTTGTCACCCCACAGCCATGCCAGGCTTCAGCCAGGCCATGCAGCTTCTGCAACCGCCCCCCACACCCTGCCTGTCCTTCAAAGCTACCCCCAAGACTTGGATCTCCTCTCCATAAAACGGGACTGGTCAAGTACTGGGCAGGGGCTCCACTAGGCCCAGCTCTCACCTTCTCCACCCCCACACTGCCCCAACTCAGCCTCCCCACACACTTGGCACCTCCATGAGGACACTAGCCCAAGGGCAGCACTTTCCCCCGCCCTGGACGTAGGTACCATAAGGTTACCAGTGGGCAGAGGTGGTGGGTGAAGGTGGTACAGACTCCCAAAGCGAGGGCTCAGCCCCTGGGTGAGTCTACTCACGACACCCAGACACACACTTCCTTCACCCACTTATGCGGAAGCCTAGGTGACACCAGGATACAGGGCAGGTCCTGTAGCCCCTGGGCACCCACAGTCCCCGAAGCCAATTCCCAGTCAGGGACGGCCAAGAGCCCCACAAACAACCCCATGAATGGCCAGCCTCTCACAGAATGGGATAGCTGGCCACGGTGACATAGCCAGGGAGGCCCTCATGGAGCCGACATCCAGGCAAAACATCCAGGCAAAACATCCAGCCACGGAAGATCCACAGAAGGGCCACGGAAGGGCATTCAGGGGAGGGAACAGCACGTGCAAAGCCTCGATGGGGAGGCACTTGGAACATATTAGCAATGGGAAACAGATCAATCAGTACAACTGGTACCCAGTGAGAAGAAGGAGGTTGAGGAGGGGCAGGGACAAGTGCCAGAGCCCAGCTGGACTCCTCACCAAAGGCCACACAGAACCAGAGTAGAGGTGACATGGTCCAAGTTAAGGGCTCTGAATGAGCAAGCACTTGTGAAGGCCGTGGGCCCTGCATAGCCCTAGACGTCATAGCACTCTGGCCTGCCACTCACACCCCCAGAAGTCTCCCAGACTGCTGTCCCCAACTCCCAACACAGTCCCTAAATGGATGCTGTATGATGCACATGGACCAGAACACCCAGACGTGGGACAGCCCTCCACACAGGGAGTCACGGACAGCTCCCTGCAGGAAGAGGTGTCAAGTGTCTCTTGACACAGCAGCACAAGTGTCTCACCCAGAGGCACCCACTCTGTGTTCATCTGCACAGGGAGCTGACCTGGGAATCACAAATCAGCAGGGCAGACAGTTGTTACGAATGTTATCATTTTTCAGTATTTCCCTCATCACGCATAACCCACTGACAGACACCCCCATCAGGCCCCCATCTTGCCCTGGGGCCTGGGGAGCCAGCAAGGCTCCTCCAACCCCAAACCCCCAAGCCCCTCTAGCTGCATCCATGCCAGCCCCAGTGGGAGCCCAAATGTAGTGACCCAACCAGGTGCCCCCACCACTGAGGACCACCCAAGGGACACCAAGATCCATCATGACTTCAGTCATAGAGCCCTCCACAGGGCTGGGCATGGCACAAACCTCAGCTCCCAGGCCCTCGGGGGAGACCTCATCCTCATGTGCAGTGGGGGACACTGAGGCCCAGCACCACTAGGGCAGGTGGCAGTGCCTCTGGGGCACATCCACCTACTTTTCTTAGCCACCAACAGAGGTCCGGACAGAACAAGGCTGTCGTGCTCACTGGACTGGAAATTGGAAATAGCTGGAGCCTTGTGGGGTAGAAGACCCCCTGTCAACGCTGCAGCCCAGGCACTAAGCCTCGTGATTCTGACCCCACATGGCCCAGAGGCCCAAGAGGCATAGCCCCCCATGTGGGTGTCACTGCCCCTTTCCCCGAACTCTGCGTCCACTGCCTAACTGTGCTGGGTCCACACCAGGCACTGGGCCCTGTATCAGGCTGTGTCCTGTCACTACCACCAGCATGATGAGGCAGAAGGCAGTGCCCATGGAGGGCGGAGGGAGCCTAACCAATGAGAGCTTCCCGGAGGAGGTGGTACTCAGGCAGAGAACAGTCAGAGTGGAAAACTAGCTGGTAAAGGGGCATCGTGGGGACCTAGAAGCGATGTAAGCCTGACTCTTTGAAGACGGAGAGATGTCCAGGGACAGTGGGCACAGGACAACCAGGGGGGTTATGTAGAGAAGCACAGTTCCCAGGGGCTCCCAGGAGTCTGTGGCCTGGGTGCCAGCCTGTCCTCAGCCTCCTGCTGAGAGCCCCCAGATACAGGAACCAAGGCCTCCGCTTCCACCTTTGTAAGAGGAATCTGGGCCTTGGGCGGGTGCCCGGGGGGTTGGGGTTTCTGTCAAGAAACCTCCGGTTTCCCCCACTCTGCGGCTACTGAGTCAGGATCACAAGGGCGGGACCCAAATCTCAGCCCCTTCCAGCAGCAAAAGCAGGAAGCTGAGCCCCAAAAGTCTACCAAATGCCAAGCTAGAACCCAAGCTGGCTTATTGCATCCCTGGATGGGAGAGAGGCTTCCAACAGCCTGGGGTCTGGCCTGGCATTCACAAGCTGATGCTTAGCAGGGACTGGGGAAACTGAGGCCCAGAACATGTCGGGGTTGCCTTGACTAGCAGGCCAGGTCCCTGGGACCATCATCAAGGGGAGGAGGCACTGGATTCAGGCCTGGGAGGAAGGAGAAGGGAAAGAGGGTGGACGCAGCAGGCAGAGGGAACAGCATGAGTGAGCAAAGGCTCAGAGCAGGGGACACGCCCGGCTGGGCACAGCCACCAGGAACCTCAGCACAGCCAGTTTCCCCACAAGGGAGACCACTGCCTCCTGCGGGGAGGAGGGCATGCCCGCACACACCAGCAAAGAGCCCAAGGGTGAGAGGGCGCCAGGACATGTCCCATGTGCTGACCAGACCCCGGCACCACCCCAACTCAAGGAGGAAATGCTCTTTCCCACAGTTACGAAAGATCCTCCTCACTTGCAGGAGGCAAACTCAGAATCCCAGCCACACTGGGTGCGGGTCCAGTGCCCCAAGGCTGGGGCCCATGACAGAGACTACCAAGCTGGACACAAACCTCTCCTCTGGCCACTGAGTAAGGTGGGGACATGACAGGACACCCAGTCACTACACCCAGTGACCGGCCTCCCTGCCTAGCACTGAGAGTTCTGGGTCCCAAGATGGGTCTGGACCTTGCTGTCCCTGAAAAGTACCCTTCCCAGTGGCAGAACCCTCCTGCAGTGCCCCAGCCCCACAGACGCTGACAGGCAATCCTTCACAAGCCCCCAGTGACCCCAAGGAAGAAACTCCTCTCCCCACCCCTCTGACAAAGGCACTGAGGTTCGGAGGCGCCTGGTTGTGGGGATGCTGGCCTGATAGGAGGGAGACAAAGGCCCTGAGGTTCGGAGGAGCCACTAGCCACTGGTCTTCCCAGATCCTGGCAAGAACTGAAAGGCAGGCCCTCCATCAGTGAGAGCTCACAACCACTTTAGAAGCCAGTGCCATCACTCAGCTTCACAGGTGAGGAAGTCAGGCTCAGAGAGGGAGACACACGGCCCCAGGTCACACAGCCTGGAAGGGCTAAGCCACCCCCACCCCCATGGCCACAGATAGCTTCCCAGGCTCCAAGTCAGGAACCCCCTTCTGCCCTCCCAAGGGCCAAAAGCCTTCTGCCCAAGACACCTTCCCAAAGGCGGGGCTGGTGGAAATCCCATAATCTGCTGGGGCCTCTCCACGGAGGAGGCACCTCCCTCCCCCACTGCTCAGTGGCAGGATTTGGTTTCCTGGCCTCTAATCAAAGGATTACCGGACAGTCCTGACACCTGCATGGTCCCGCCACCCACATCACTCCTGCCAGGAGGGAATGTCACCCGCTACACTCAGTGCAGGACGGGCTAGAGGGAAGGCAGGCCGGTTCCTCCACAGTATCATCCACCCTCCTATCAGGCCAGAATCCCTCCCAACCTACCAGGGCCCTGGGCACTGTGAGGCTGCCACGCCAGGCTTCTCGGCCCCGCAGGAACCACATGGGCCTCCTCTTCCAACCCTGAAGCCCACAGCTCTCGGGCCCAGGGCAAGTCCTGAACCAAGCCCTCATTCTGCAGGCACAGCGCTGAAGGCCAAGAGGCAGCAATGCCGGGTCCCAGGTGCAGGGCCCGGCCACCTGGGGGCCCCAGCTCTCTACACCTCAGTCCCCTTGTGCACAAAGCACAGGAGATGGGCCCAGGACTGGTCCCCACACCCACAGATGCTTGGCCTCAGGATCTGCTGGGCCTCTCTGAGCCCAGGCCTCATTTATAAACCCAGGACTTGGGGTGGGTAGTGGACTTGACACAGGCTACCATGGGGGCTCTGTGAACTGTAGCTCACCACTCCTCAAGCCAAACCCTGTCCCCACCCCCACTCAGGCCTGTGAGCCACAGTGCACCTACGGCTGTCTCCAGCCTGGTCTTCTGGGTTAGGACTGCCTACCCACCAAGTGTCCAGCAGAGAGCCCTCAGGAAGACATCCCCAGTCAGGGGTCTCCATGTTCCCTGCTGTCAGCAGGCTCACCCAGGCAGGCCCAGCTGGTCACATGCTCCTACACACCCCATCCTGGAGTGGCTTTCACAGACCCCATGGCACAGTGGGACCCCTCAGCAAGCCGGGTCAGGGCTAAGAGAGGATATGGCCCAAACAACCCCAGCCCCACCCTCACTGCAGCTCCAACATCCATGGTCCATCCCACCCTGGGCACACATCACCCCAAAACTCGACCTCCAGCAAGAACCAGAAAAGGGAGTGAGAATATGAGTCACATGCCAAGGCACAGCCCCTGCCACCACTTGCTCTCCACACTGGCTCCCGCATTTGGGAAGGGGCCCCCCTGCACAACCACATGGCAGGGAGTGAGCTCCCCATGTCCAGGTGCTTGCCGGCCATGTCACACACACACACATTTCCTCCGAGGTCCCGAGCCCCAGCCAGGAAGCCACATGGAGACTGAAGGGCGGCAGGCCCATCCAACCCCGAGTTGCTAAAAAGAGCCAACGGGGAAGTAAAAATAGGAAATAAAAATAAAATGGCTCCAGCCAGCCCTGGTTGTTTGTGTAGGAAACGAGGCATCTCTCCACCCAGCAGGGCGGGCTCAGCTCCAGGTCCCTCCCAGACAAGGAATGTCCCCCACCCACAGCTGCCACCAGGACTTGAACCATGCACTGGGACCCTGGGCTGGAGTCATCCCAAACAGGAATCCCACAAACCTGGCTTCAAATCCTGGCTCTGCCACTAACGAGCCATGTGACTTCAGGCAAGGAGCTGAGCCCCCCACCCAATGCCTCAGCCTCCCCTTTGGCAACAGGGGTACAGCCCCCCCTCCTGAGCGTGGAGGGAGGAAGGGAGTTAAAAGGATGCAGCCAGCTCCTGGCTCCAGCCATTCACCTCTCCTGCCCCTTCCAGGAGCCTGGGCTGGACAGTCAGGAGTCACTGAAGACAGAGAAAGGCTGGTCCTCAGCGTCCTCCCAGCCTTGGTGTCCTCGCCTAACAATTAGAGGAAGCCTTCCTTCCTGTCCTCCCCCGCCAGGCCTATGCAGTTCACACTGGTCTCACTTGCACTGAGTGTGTATAACTGGCCTGGCTTCAGGGCTTCAGGACAGAGGGGCTTATTCTCCCAGGGCACAGAGTCTCACAGAAGCACACTCCTCCCAGGGCCGAGATGCCCCAGCCAGTGGGGAAGGGAGGGCCATGTGAGCCACGGCCTACACATCCAAATAACCTCCCCACCCACGGCAAGGTGGGGCCTCTCCACCTGGGGGACGCCTGGGTTGGCGCCTCCACTGGTGGAGCTGGCCTGTGGCACTACAGGTGGGTGGTCAGTGGGGCCTGCCAGCCAGGCCTGGGACGGGGGCCCAGAGTGTACAGGAGTCCCTATTGCCGGCTCTACATGCATTGCCCCAAGCCACTCCCAGGGAACTGGCCAGGAGGTCAGGGGTGACATCACTAGTGTGCCCAAACCAACCTGCCAACGACAGCTCAGTCTTCCCAGAACACGTCTGCTCCCAGCCCTCCACGGTACCCACTCCTGTGCCCTCAGGAGAAATCCCAGGTTCCCTACACAGCTCACAGTTGGGAGGCCTGCCCAGTCTGGCCCCCACTATATTCCTGGCACCATCTGTGTGCCCCACACTGTCCCCAGCCTGGACCCCACCCCTCAGCCCTCAGCTAGCCAAGGGCACCAGGCTGCAGGGGCAGCAGTAGTCTCAAACCTGCAGGAGCTGGTGGCAGCAGGTGCAGGGCGCACAGGCACACACAGGCATGGGAAGATGCACACTCACACTAGGCCACAAAAACACAGGCTCACGTGTGCACAGACACACGATCACGGATCACACAGAGGTACAGACATGGACACAGGTGTGCAGATTGATTCACACAGGGCACAGGCACACACACAGGCATGCACACAGGTGTGCACACATACACAGCCATACGCACACACACATGCACACACATGCAGAGCCTCTCAAACACAGGGGCACACACACGCACATGCTCACACACACAGGCTCACACATATAATCATACGTACACAGGCTCACACATGCACACTCTGGTGGGAACCTGGCCTCACAAGTGAACGTGCCACTCCCTTCACTCCCAGTGGTTCTGGTTCCAAGTGCCTGAGGAAGGGTCTGGGAAGGACCGTGTGGGGCAGGAAGAAAGAAAACAGCCTGGGGCAGCACATCCCCACCCTGGCCCAGCTTTTCAGCCAAGCACCTTTCAGCCTGCAGGGCCTCTGAGCCAGACCAAGAGCACCAAATGGTCCTCAGAGACAGGCCCACAGCAGCAGGACACTGCCCCTCGGGCCTCCAGGTCCCTGGGCTGGCTCTGGGTAGGTGACTCCACCAGCCCCAGCCAGAAGCCAGGCATGCAGTCCAGTGCCCAGGTCCTGCTCCACATCCCCAGGTCTCCGCTGGCACGGCTGCCAAACTCCAAGCAAGGAGCCCAGACGGGAGACAGACAACGGTGGTGACAACAATTACCTCCTTGTTCTCGGAAAGGCACCCAAGGAAACCTGGGGGCTTGCGGGAAAGCCAGCTGGGAGGGGTGGGGGTTTCAGTGGGGAGGGGGCACTAGGCAGCCATCTCCAGAGCCCTGGAGGGACCTCTGAGCTCTGAAAGTCCCCAGAGACCCCCCCAAGCCCCTCCCCTACCCACAGGGCCAGGCAGAGCAGTGTCTGGCCTCAGCACCAGGCTGGAGTGATGGCTGAGAGGGTGGAGGCACTGGCTGCCCCTCCGCTAACAGCTTTACAGCTTATCAGGCACGTCCAGCCTGCGTGGACGCCAGAAGCCATCCCCTCCCCTGCCCAATCAGCCAAGCGTGAGCATCCCTGCTATCCAGCAAGGGACACACAATAACTGCCCACATGCAGATAAGTCCTGGCAATTGGTTCTGAGCAGAGAAGCCCCCAACACCCAGACTGCCCACCATGGCTATGGCTAGACACTCAGGGACACGCCTCTCCTGACCTCACCTGTGACCCCATGTCCTGGGGGATACCAGCCCAGGTTGGAAGGCCCAAGGAGCCACCTGGGCTAGAGGCCCATCAATCTGGAGCCAAAAGTGGCCATGTGTCCTAAAACCCGGAGGACTCTGTCATGCCCTTACACCAGGGCAGCCGTGCTGCAGAGATCATCCTGCGTTGTAGACAGCCATGTGTCAGGGCTCACTGCCCTGTCCTCAGGTCCAGACCATTGCCTCCAGAGCACTACCTCCAGACCAGGGGGCTGCTAGCCGGCGATCTCGGACACCCATGCCACTCCCAGTGCCCCTGCTGCAGCAAGGTGACCCCTCACAAGGCTGTGTCAGAGAGCAAGACGCTGAGCTAGGGCCACACCACAGCGCAGCCAAGCCACCCGCCTCTTCTCAGGGTAAAGCCAAGGCTCCAACCATGCTGCTTCACAGCCCCAGCACTGCGGCTCTGTGTCCAGGGAGCCCTCAGACGGAGGGCAGGAACCAGGCCACCTCCATGCAGTCCTGAGCATGGAGAGGCAAGGATGGGTCCTGCCCCCAAGCTGGGCCACCCCAGCACCTCCTCCCCATCCTCCTCTGGCCTCCAGGCTCAGGCCTCTCCCAAGCCTGCACACATGCTGCCCACCCGGCCTCCTCCAGGGGGGTGCACACAGCTTGGACTCTGCACGTCCCACAGCAAAACCCCAAAGGCCCCCAAGACCTGCTCCCTCCACAGCATCCAGGGGCGCAGGCCAAAGCTCTGGAGGCCTCCAGGGGACCCCAGGCACTCCTTGCTGTCACCCCTATTTTAGATCCACCATCCTGATCCTATGGTCACAGCCTCCAGGCCATAGCAGAGCCTCCACTGGGCATGCACAGGACCCTGCCCTCTGACCCTATCCCACCCTCTCCCCTCACTCACTGGCCAACACCTCAGGTAGGCGACGGCCCTGGCCGTCAGAGGAGCTCTGAGGGAGCTGCTCACCGGCACCCTCAGCTCGGTGCCACCTACGGTCTTGCCCAGTGCTGCCATCCCTTCTGCAGCCCCACCTCACATTTCCCTCCCAAACCCCCTCAGCCGCCTGCAGACCTGTCTCCCCTATGAGCCTGGCAGCCCTGGGAAGGCAGGACTTGCCTTCTCAGAGCAGCTCGGGGGGAGCCACTTGAGCACTGGTGACACAGCAGCCCCGTATGTCTCCCTGGCACCTTCGGAGCTGGCGGCCAGCCAGTGTAGCCAAACAAAACTGGCCCACCTCGTCTCTCCTTGGAGTTCAAGGGGTATACTTCTCCCTCGTTCAAGCTGTGGTCAGATGCAATGCTGGAGACGCCTCACTACAAGGACACCCAGGGTCTTGGAGCCGGAGCCCACAGGGGAAGCACACTGGTGGCTTAGACACAGAAACACCAGCGTCACTGGAAGCCTTCCCTGGAAGCCTCGTGGCACACAATTGAAACACAGGTGTGAGTGCACAGAGACTGGTGTTCCCATGCAAACTCCTGCTCATCCTCCATGACTCAGTTCAGAAGGCCCAGCCCACTGCACGCCAGGTCAAGCTGATGGTGCTTCCTGTGTCCCCTCTGCCTGCAAGTACACCTCCCAACACCACACTCACACGATCTCCACCCCAACCGGGGGTCAGCGCTCTCTTATAGATAAGAAAACTAAGGCCCAAACAGGTTTTTAAAAATCTGGTACAAGGTCACACCCTGTCCAGTGGTAGCACTGGGGTCCCTCCCAGGCTGTGTCTGGCCCCAGGCACCACTCTCCTCCCCTTGAGGGCTGAGCCTGGCCCAGCTCTGCTTTCCAGTGGCCAGTGGGAGCCAGATGGGTGTGAACACACAGGTGGACAGTAGGCAGGTGGGAGGTTTGCTCTTATCCTCCTGGCTGCCTCAACCCCCCACACAGCCAACAAATCTCAACACAGCACACTGAGCAGAAGGAGGGGCCAGGTCCCCGCACAGGCAGGCGTGTAGGCCCGGACCCTCCCTCTCTGAGTCTGGGAGTCTGAGCCCAGGGAAACCAGGCCCTGACAGAAGCAGCTGCACCTCAAAGGGCTGAGCATGGGTGGGGCACACACCCCTGAAGCCTTGGCCTCAGCCTCTCTGACAGGGCCCCCAGGATTCTAGCCAACCCAAGGACACCTCAAGGACAGGGTCCTGGTCTCCATTCTCAGAGTCTCCCATCTCCTGCCAGCACTAGGAGACACACAGCAGGACCTCCCCTTCCTGGAAGTTGGATGGCCCCTCAGGAAGAAGATGCTCAAGTGATGGTAACAATTAAAAATCAACTTTGTGGCCAGGTCCAGTGGCTCACGCCTGTAATCCGAGTACTCTGGGAAGCTGAGGCAGGTGGATTGCCTGAGCTCACAGGTTCAAAACCAGCCTGAGCCAAAGAGGGAGATCTCATCTCTAAAAATAGCCGGGCATTGTGGCAGGTGCCTGTAGTCTCAGCTACTCGGGAGGCTGAGGCAAGAGAATCGCTTGAGTCCAAGA
Source organism: Loris lydekkerianus (assembly GCA_963574355.1). NCBI lineage: Eukaryota > Metazoa > Chordata > Mammalia > Primates > Lorisidae > Loris > Loris lydekkerianus. Next base: position 114,764 of record CAUYPK010039180.1, on the reverse strand, counting down.
GTTTGAGGTTGCTCTGAGCTATAATGCCACAGCACTCTACAAAAGAAGATTCTGTCACACACAAAAAAAATCAACTTTGTGAAGAACAGGCTCACTCTCTCGCATTTCTGGACCTAGAGGGGCTGAGGGAGAACCAGTCGGAGCATGTGCTGGCACTGCGGAATCAGCAGCAAACAAGACCCACGAGCCAACTACCTTTGATGGGGTGGGGGCTGATGGAGCTGGCCCCTAGCTGAGGAAGCCTCCGGGGAGCAAGAGCTGCACCCCTCTAGTGCTGCCTGTCCACAGTCCTGGCCGGGAGCCAGCAGCCCAGCAGCCCAGCAGCCTCGTACTTCCCACCTCCAGGTCCATCTGACCTCCTTCCTTCCATTTTACAAATGAGGAAACCAAGATAAAGAGGAAGGAAGTAACACACTCCGAGTGGCAAAGTTCATGTGGCAGAAAGGGAATGGAACAGGCTGATGCCCTAAGCGTGCCAACACCCTCAGTCCAGAGGTCCAGGGGAGTCCTCCATGCAGCCTCTCGGGGACCTCTCCCTGGATCCCAGAGTCAGGGGAAAGGGGCTGATGCCCTTGACCTCATGCCAAGGGAGACAGAGAAGGGTGGCCACAGGCAGCGCTGCCCACTCCAGGGTCACCCGCCACCACCCAGGCCCAGAGTGTCCAGGCACCCAGCAACTAAGGCTCCACCTCTCAGCCCTCCTTCTCGACCTTGATCCCGGCAGAAAGTTCAGGAACAGGGGTGGGGTGGGGCGGCTTCACCGCCTCCCATGGACTCTGGTCCTGGTCAGAGCTATTTTCCTCTCTGCAGGGAGAGAGACGGCAGGGAGCCAACAGGTAGCCGTCACTCACATGGGACACCCAGGCAGACGATGCCCAGAGCTGCCCATAGGAGAACCAGGGATGGACCAAGAATGTGGGGCACACAGGCTGGTGGGGAAGGGAACCCAGCTGCTCTATCCAGAAAGGACCCAACAACAGCCACTCACCCCAGGGAGCCAGAGACCCAAGTTGGAGGCTCATGTGAGCCAGTACAAGCCACCCTCCAGACCAGGGGCCAGGAAGAAGAGGGGACATAAGGACAGCTAGGGGACACCAGGCATAGCAAGGCCCACTCCCAGCCTTAGCTCCTCACAGGGTTTATTATTCCCAGGACAGCTGGCCACACCGCCCATGTACACAAACCATAACCCTGCCAGCAAGGGGTAGGCTATGGGAACCTGGCCACACAGTCCGATCCTTCAGAAACCCCTAAAGAGGACCCCCACACAGGCCCACCTGGGTAACCCCTACCCATACTCTTGGTTAGGGCCAAATCTTCCTAGAGTGAGTCCACTCATTCTTTCTTCCTTGATTCCTTTCCCACAACCCACCAAATAAACTCCTACTCATCCCTCAAAACCCAACTACAACATCACCTCCTATGTGAAGCTTAACTGACTCCCCCAGGCGATTTACAGGTTAGGCAACTGTGGCACAGAGAGGAGAAGGAGCTAGCCCAGGGCCACACAACCCATGACTCAGAGCACTCATCCCATGGGGTGGCCAACCTCACCAACATGTTCAGACATGAGAAAGCCAGCCGGAGAGTGAGAGGTGCTTGATGAGGCAGGAGAGGCTATAAGGCTGCCTGACTCTAGATGGAGGCCGGGCCTCCATGCTGAGGCAATGGGGAGCCACAGAAGGTCCCAGGCAGGGGAGATCAGAGCCCAGGGAGAGAAGAGACTGGCCTGTCCTTGACTGGCCTGTCCTTGAGTGGGACTGACCACGCTCATCTGTGGCCCCCAAGGACTCTGCTACCCTACTCCCATTCTTTAAGGCCACTATTCCCCCCTTACGTGCTGCCCACCCCAAAAGTGTTTCACCATAGCACATGCAGCCCAAACCCTGAGCCAGGCCCCACTGGGGTGACCATACACACAACTCTGGCTGACGGCCTGCAGCTTCCTATTCTCCAAGGACCCTGGTGCCACCGTAGCCCAACACCTGTCCCTCTCAGCCAGGGGGGCCACAGAGCCATTTTCTACGAGCTGGTCCCCAGCTGTGCCCCCCACCCAGATAGCCACCAGCACATCAGAACAAAGCCAAGGTGCCAGGAGGGGAACACAGAGGCCTCTAAATACCAAAAGCTCCAGGGAAACGGAGGCCCAAAGAGGGGAAGGGCCCTGCCTACAACATACAGCAAGCTGGGAGGCGGCAGCCCCTGCCACCCCGAGAGCTGACTCCAGGGACAGCTCTAGACACGACCCTGCTGCGTCCAGGGACAGCTCTAGACACGACCCTGCTGCGTCCAGGCTCTCAGCACAGCAGTCACTGATAAAGCTGCCCAAAGCTCAGCCCTGCCTCTGAGGGGCAAGCAGCCAGGGAAGTGGGTCCTCTGGACACCAGGCAGGTTTCACTGGAGACCAGCCCCTTGGCTGGGGCCACCATGGATGGTCAGAGAAGAGGTCCCACTTCTGAATCAGTGAGTGCTTCCTACGGGCTGTGTAGGGGCTGCAGGGGCACCCACACCTTAGGAGTCAGGACACCTCGGAGAAAGGAAACCATGGGATCCACATCCAGAACATGTGCCCAACAAGCACTGTGCTACCAGCTGACACCTGAAGCCAACACAGGCGTGTGCCACCCACAGCCCTCAAGTCGGGGAAACTGAGCAATGTTAGGCAGAGAGCTAGCAGACCCCATAGCGACAGCAGGATGTAAGAACCAAGCAGGAGAGGAAAGGCCTGGGGGTGGGGGCGGTCTGCTGAAGTGGGGCTTGGACCAGGCAGCTGTGGGAGCCAGTGTGCAAAGCGGCTCTGGCCACCAGGGCTGTCACTGCCTGACCTCTGCCCGGGGCCAGTTGGACACTTAAGCTAAATTAGTCAATTATGGGATACTTAGATCCCTCCCTGGGCTCCCCAGCTCCACTTGTTCTGGGCGGCAGCACCAGGAAGCCTGTTGAATCAGTAACCTCATTACAGCCCCGCAGCCGCACCCGGGGCTGGCTTTGAACTCCACAGTTCATCCACAATGGCTGGAGAATTTACACACAGCCTGGCCCAGGCCCAACCCACCTTCCCCTCCTCTCTTCTCCGCTCTCCTCCCCTCCCCTCAGCGCTGGGGGCTCCAGATTGAGGCTGGCGGCAGCCTGCACTGACACCTATCCCACCAGCTCCAGGCCCTGGACACTGCTGGAGACACTGAGGCCTGGCTGGAAAACACTGCTGTGCAGATGGGCCAACAGCAGTACAGGGAGGCCAGGGGCAGGCTCTGGGTCACCCCAGAAGCAGGGTGTCGGGCTAAGGGCTCCCCTTGGCTTCCCTGGCCTCGGCAGGCAGAGCCTTGTTTCAGGGGGAGCTCAGAGCTGAGGGCTCATTGGCAAGGAGATTCAGCAGTGAGGGCCCTCGGGTTAGCTTCTCACACTGAGACTCTCAAAGTATCTGCCACCCCCCAAAGATCCCCAATGTCCGATTCCCCAGCCCCGAAGTCTGGTCTCTACCATGCCCTAAGGGTCCCTGTCTTGACCCCTCGAGGCCTGGCCACCCCTCTCCCCACCAGGAGCCTGCCCCCAAACTCAGTCCTGGGGGGAATGTGAGCTGGTGGGGGATGAGGAAAGGCTCCTGTCCATCCCTGTGCTCAGGGGGCCTCTGGCCAGGAATAGGAAAGGCAGCTCTGGGCCAGCTCAGTCTGCCAAACTAGCCAGGCCTAGCCAGGCCTAGCCAGGCCAAGGGTAGATGGCCACAAACAGGAGCCCCAGGCTGGCCTGGGACCAGCACTGGCCACAGGGAGCCAGAGGGTAGCGCCTCCTCTTCCAGCCCTCACCTCACTGCCTCCAACACCCCCATTCACAGTGCTGGAGGCCCCATTCCAACTATAAAGACCACCACCCCAAGACACAAAGTCTCCAGGCTCCCAGGACCAGGCTCCCGGCCCCTCCCTCCCCAGTCTCACCACCCCACCCCACCCCTGCTGTGGGCCTTTGTGCCTTGGTCCCTGCCTCTGGGCACTCCCCCACCTATCACAACCCTCCCTCCTTTAAAGCCCAGCCCAGAAGGGCTCCAACAGAAACTGCCCCCTAAGCCACATGCGGCCCAAGCCCTCCAGCAGGCTGGGAACTTTCTCAGGCCACCGTGAGCACTGGTGGAGTGGGGCTCTGTGCGTGTGTACGTGCACGCACACGTGTGATATGCATGTGGTGGAGGCGGGACCACAGAGATAACCGTGCCCCTGCCCGGGTGCCCGGTCTGGCCCTCCTCACCCATCTGCTCCCCAAGGCTGCCACATAGCACCTCCCTTGCAGGGTGAGGAAGTGGTGCCAGGGCATGGGGTCTGCAGGCTATGCCTCTGGCTACTCCCCTCATCTACAGCTTCCCAGTCAGGTGGGGACTCTCTCAGCCTACGCACCCCCAGCCTAGGATGACCTACAGGGCTCAGACCCCCAGGCCCAGAGAACAGAGCTGACACAGTAAGCCCTTGACCCCTATCAGACCGTAAGTAGGACTCCCAGGGAACCAGGATGCTAACTGTGGAACAGGAACCTAGGACAGGTTCTGGCCAGGTGGAGCTCAGAGCTAACCCCCCAAAATCAAAATGCTGAGAAAAAGCAGAAAGAACCACACGGAGGCACAACAGCAGAGCACAGAGCCCCCTTCATGTAGGGCTCAATTTCCCCATCCATGATGTGGGCTTGTCTCTGTGAAGACCCCCACCCCCAAGGTCCTGAACACAAGGACCTGGTACACAGCAGGCACCCTCTGTACAGGTGTGAGTCCTGACAGGTTGGGAGACATTCAGCATAAAGGGGTGGACAAAACCAGCAGGGACTACGGCGCTCCACATGCACATCTAGAGCGGTCTGGCTGGCGCGCAGGCATGCCAGGGAACAGGCGAGGGTGTGCGCACGTGCATGTGTCAGAGTGCGAGCATGCACACACTCAGGCCTTGCACACAAGCGCGTACCCCTCTCCCCAACGACAGCCTGGCCAATTTTACTTAGCTGCTTTCTGCTCCATTTCACGCCCATTCAGCTGCTGAGCTAGACAATTGCTTTGTAACTCTAGGGTGCAATTTCCCTGTCTGTGAGGCACTGGGGCACAACTGCTCAGAACATCTTGCACCAGGCTCAGGTGGGTGTGCAAAGGCACAGTCCCTCACCCCACCCACCTCCTCGGGCTTTTAGGAAGAGTCCCCTTAGCAGGGCTGGACCCAGAGCAGGCCTCTGCCCAGAGGAAGGGCTACTTGACTGTTGGTCCACACCCTCCCTCCCTCTGTCCCCCAAGCTGCTCCTACACCTGACAGCACCTGCAATCGTTGAGGCCTGGTTTGGGCTCAACACTAGAGACCTGGCCCCACCCTGATCCAAGCAGGAGGCCCAAGGAGCACCTGGCCACAGCCCTCGCCTTGGGAAACAGCGAGACACACCCCACAAATGGAGCTCCTCCAATTCCCAGCCAGTCTGCAACACACCAGGCTGCCTTCCCCAGCATCCTCGGGAGCCGATGAATGCATCCATTTTACAGATGGACAGCCAGAGCCCAGAGAGGCCAAAGGGCAGGCCACACAGGCAAGGCCAGAGGACTTGACCTCAGCGTGACCACCAGCCAAACAACAGGACACAGCCAGTGGGAGCCTCTTCTGGGAAGGTGCCAGTCCTGGGCTCCCTCCATCACTATCCCCCCATCCAGGGACAGGGGGGTCACCTGGGTGTGGACAAGCAGTGACAAAGGGCCAGACCGAGAAGGAGCAAAGTGAAGGATGGAACTGACCTCTGGAAAATACAAATACTGCCAATAGGTGGGTGGAGGAAGGGAGGGAGGGGACGGAGGGACTCTCTGCCTCCACCCCTCTACAGGTGAAACCCACCTGCCTAATAAGCATCAAGACAGAGGTCCCCCAAGATGGCCCCCAAATGGACATTAGCTCCCACCAGCCACAGTCCAGACTCCCAGGCTCTCAAGGCTCCAGGCCCTCCCCCTATACCTGACCCAGCCAGTGGCCATTCCCTTCAAAACAGACCAATTAGTGCAGTGGTTCTCAACCTTCCTAAAGCCACTACCCTTTAATACAGTTCCTCAGGTTGTGGTGCCCCCCAACCATAAAATTAGTTTTGTTGCTACATCATAACTGTAATTTTGCTACTGTTATGAATCGTAATGTAAATATCTGATATGCAGGATTTATTTTCATTGCTACAAAGGGGTCGCGACCCACAGGTTGAGAACCGCTGAATTAGTGGGACACCTCAAGGCCTGGCCACCAAGCCAACTGAAACCAGCAAACTTCAAGCCCAGCAGAGAAGGGAAGGAGGGGCCAGTCTTAGCTTGTGAATCCCCAGCTCTGAACCAGTGTGAGGCTTCTTCTCTGTGTCTTCTGGGACAGCAGAGCCAGGCCCAGGAGCCTTCTCCAAAAGACCAGGCCTTCTCCCCACTCAAGGCTCTGGCCCTGAAACATTCAAGCCACAGCAAGACTGGATGCCACCCAACAAATGAAACTCCCCATGCAGCCTCAGCTGCCTCCAGGTAGACATTTAAGACTTTCACCCCACCCCCACACCACTTTATATGCAACTGAGGTCTATGTCACCCTCTCCTGATGCCAGAGCCCACCCCCATGTGCACAGCCAGCCCCCAGGGGCAGAGAGGTGCCCCTGATCACTCCATCTTCGCCTGCACAGTAGTTGCCCAACAAACCCTCCAGGTATCCTCTGCCAAAACCAAGTGACAACTACCTATAGCAATGTCAGCACCAAAGAAAGTATGGGAGAGTTGACTCTGGGGAAGAGGCCAAGGGAACAGAGTCAGAGGGGCCTCAGGATGAAGAAGACCCACCAGCCCTGAAGGAAAGGCACAGCTGAAGGAGCCACTGGTGGAGCTGGGAATCAGCCCACAGCAGCCACCCCCATGTGATCAGAGCTGCTGGTTCGACTTGGCACCCCACCTATCCCAGGGTACTCAGAACCTTCTGCCTGGGGGCCCAGCTCAGCCCGCCCATGACTGGGCAGAGGGGTTGGGACTGCACGCTTGGGCCGAGGTACAGCAGCCAGCCCCAAGCAAGGATACTGGCCAACAAGGCCACAGCCATGGTGAGATCAGGCCGTTTTTCTCACCCTGACACTTCCCAGTCAACAAACAAAGCCCCCTCCAGAGTTTACCAAAACAAATGCCCCCACAGTGGGCAGTGCCAGGCTGAGACACGAACTGCCTCGTCAGGCCTGAGCTGGACTCCAAGCCCAGCCTTCTGGGAGTCACGTGACCCTGTTATTTCGGGAGGCCCGGGGAATGTGCTCTATTTTGGGTCCTCAGGGCTCTGATGTTACCAGAAGCCCCTCGCCCGGGCTACAGGGTCACCCAGGTCCCTGAGTGTCCCCCAAGGGTGGTCAGCCACTGACCACCTGGTCTCTTTGCACAAATGGGCCACTAGCAGCAGAGAGAGCCTGGTATGGTCTGAGACCTTTGGATTTTGCAGACTCAGACTTAAGAGTCCCACCAGCTGGGCCTTCACAACAGGCACCGGGCAGAAACAGTCCCTTATTCCTCCCTGCCTTCACTGGGCAGTTCAGCAGGCAATGACTAGAAGCCTCCGCAGGCCCAAGCCCAGTGGCAGCGAATGCTGGGAAGAGGAAGCCCTCTCTGCCCCAGACCCCAAAAGTGGTGAGGCAACTGGTAGGGGCAGCTGAGCCTTCACAGCAGCTCCAGGCCTGACCCAGGCAGCTAGCCACCAGGACGAGCCTGGCTTTCCAACACTCACCCCCCAGCAGGGATTAGGTTGTGTTGACAAAAGGGCTTAGGCAAGTAGCCGCTTAAATGGACCTTCAACTGCACCGGACTTCAGAGCAGGTCACAAGCTTAGAAAAAATAAAACATAATCAGAGCCTAGGACTCTCTGCTCAGCTCCGGGGCGTGGGCTGCCTGGGAGGCCATTGGCCAGTCCAGAGACCAAGAACAGAAAACGCCCAGCCTCCTTATGGTAAGGGAGCATTTATCACAGTCCCTGGGGCGGTGGCCAGGCATCACAACCTCTCCTTTGCACAGGGACTCTGAGACAGCCACCCTGTGGCCTAGGCACCCTTGTTCCCTGGCCCTAAGTGGGCTAACTCCCAGGACTAGCCCTGTCTCTCCAGGACCATTAGGAACAGAGACTTGTTGCATTCCCAGTACCCAGCCAAAGTGTGGCCAGAGTATGTGCTGGGCATCCTTGTTCCGGAAGGAATCCTCTGGGAAAGCCCAACTCTGTGCGTGTGTGTGCACGTGTAACAAGGCTCCCATGGAGCAAAGACGACGTCACTGTTCCGCACAGAAGCCCCAGCCAGCCCCACAGCAGGCCTGGCCCTAAGTCACAGACAACTAACTCAGCTTTCTTTTCTCCTTCTCTCACACCAGCACCCCACAGGCAGGAGGCTCAAATTCCAAATCCACCAATTGGCAGCCTGGGAGCTCAGCCTGTCCCAGTCAATATTCTCATCTGCAAAATGGGGACATGTACCTACCCTGGAGGCTGGAGCCCCACAGCTCATCCAAGGACAGCACCCAGGTCTCCACCAAGGTCTCCATCAGAGAAAGGAGAGGACATAGGGAGTGAATGCGTCTTCCGAGATGTGACACACTTGGAACCCCCACACTTACCCTAGTCACCCTGCAGCTGGCTGGCTGGCTGATGCTCAAACCATCTCTGTCACTCCCAGGGGGGCTAACTCTATGCCAGCTCCCCTGGTTGTCCCACTCTCACCAAACGTCCCTGCGCCCATGCTGGGTTCTGAGCACTTCCCAGGTTGGCCAAACTGCACCCCATACTGCAGTGGGGTGGGTAGGCAAGAGGGGCTGTAGTCAGTGGAGCTTCACTCACAATCAGCTGTTTTAATTTCCATTCAGCACAAATCCTTCACCCCGCTGACAGCCTGGCTGCCATCCTGCCACCAAATTAATATCCTTCCTGGAGCCCATTTATAAAGTCTTACCCTCCCGGCCTCTCACTGGGTTCCACACCCTAGGGAGGGCACTAGGTGGGGGCCCTTGGCCAGGCCCCCTCCTCCTAGGAAGGTGGGGTACTGGAGTTGGCGGGCAGTCTGGAGATAGGACGCTACTGGCCGGGATAGCAGCCCAAGAAGAGTAAGACTGACCCTCCTTCCTCCTCTGTCCTCCCCCCAAATGTAGGACCAGCCCCAAAGAACGCCGAGAGTGCCAAAATGAGGGGCCCCAGTCCTGGGATGGGGGCATCGAAGGCTTGATGACCCCTAGATGACCCTGCCCACCCGGGCTCCCCTGCTTTAGGGAAAGAAGGGGTCCCAATCTGCCCCCTCGGCAGGCACACACCCACCAGCCAGCAGCGGCCTGCTGGAAACGACAGCCCGACGGGCAGGCTGCGCAGAGGCCACTCGGGCCCCACCGCGCCGTCGGGTCCCGGGGCCAGGGAGGCCGGGAGCCATCGAGCGCAGAAGTTGCTCCTCCCGCTCAGGCCCGGTTTCTGCGCGGCGGGGCAGGAGCTGGGCTCCAGAGCTGCCTGCGGGCGCATGGGGCGCAGGGCCGGTGCCAGCGCTGGGGGGACCCCTTCATCCCCAGCCCTCCGCCAGCCCGCTGCCCACTCTCGCGCCCCAGCCAAGTCCGGCCCGGCGCAGGCCAGGGGCCGCCCGCTGCCCTCGCGCCCGCCCGCCCGCCCGGGCCCAGGGAAAAGTTGCCCCAGGCCGACCCCCAAAACGGCCCGGCGCCCCAACTCTCCCGAGGGCGGCCGGGCCGAACGCCCCTCCCCCGGCCCCAGCCCTGGCCACGGCTCTGGCCCCGATCCCCGGCCCGGCCCGGCCCGGCGAGTACTCACCGAGAGGCAGGAAATGTTTGGTGTCCATGGCTGCCGACGAACTCATGCCCGGCCGGCGGCGCGAGCAGAGGGCGGCGAGCGCGGCGGCCCCCGGCGCGGCCGGCCCGGGCCCGGGCGGCGGGGAGCCGGCGGCGGCGGCGGCGGCGGCGGCGCGCGGAGGCCGCGGCGCGGCGAGTTGTTGCAAAAGTCGCCCAACAATGTAAACTACTTGTGTCTGCGCGCCGCCGCCGCGCGCGCCCGCCCCGCGCCCCCGCCGCCGCGCGCCCGCGTCCCGCTCCGACCGCGGCTCTGCGGCGCCGGCGGGGGGGCGGAGAGGGGCCCGCGACGGGCGCGGACTCCGCGCAGCGCCGCCGCCCCGCCCGCCCGCCGCCCGCCGCGAGTTGTGAGCGCCGCGCAAACTTGCAAGTTTGCCTCCGCCAGGGGTTCCCGGGAGCCGCGAGGAGGCGGCGTAGGAGGCGGCGGCGGGGGAGGGCGCGGGCGGGGGCGGGAGCAGAACTCCCTCCCCGGCCTGCCAAAAACACACGCGCGCACAGACGCGCGCGCGCGGCCAGCGGGGGAGGAGGAGAGCGGGCCGGGAGCCCAGCGGCCGGGCCATTGTCTGCGGCGGCCACACAAAGCGGCCGGGCGGTGGCTGCGCGGGGACCCCGGCCCGAGTCGGGCTGGCGCCGAGAGTGGCGGGACGGCCCCGGCGGCCACACCTCGCCCACCCTGGTGACGCGTGGGGAAACTGAGGCCCTGGAGTAGCAAGGATCCTCAACGCCAGAGTGCAGGCCCCTCCGTCAGGGGGACGTCTACTCTCTTGGACGCCCCCCCCCCAGCCCAGTCTCCCATCTTTCACGCCGGAGGCCCCTCATCCCTACCCCAGCGCTCTGCCCCCCCCCCCGCCCAACCGCGAGGGGGGGTGGTCAGGCTTCCACACTAGCCCAGACTTCTTGGACCTCCCTCCAATGCACCAGGCTGCCGGAGTTAGACATGGACTTTGTGGCCAGTGGCTATTTTTATACCTTGGGTAGTTCTCTGCCCTGACTTTTAAATTCATGATTTGTTTGTTTAAAAACGAAAGGAAGCACTCCTGCCCTCGGACGGCTCGGGCCTTTTCCTCCAGCGCCTGCCCACCGTCTTGGGCGGCTGGAATTCGTGCTTGGGTGTGAGCTACCTGCGCAGAGCCAAGCCGGCCCTCCGGAGCAGGCGCAGCCCCCTGCGCCAGGCTGCCCCAGCAGCTGCACCTCCCTCCTCACCCCACCCCTGCAAGCCTGCGAGCCCGCGCCCTTTTAGATGCAAGGTCCCAGGATGCAGACCCAGCTCTGCAAGGCAGGGGGGTTTACCAGAGTCACCAGGCTGCATGACTCCCAGGTCAGGGATGTGCACAGGTAAGGCAGCAATGACCAGATGTGGAAGGTCATCACACTGCTGAGTGACAGCCACAGCCCATGACTACAGAGAGTGTCCTGCCTGGGTGCACCACTGCCACTCGTGAGGCCACCCTCTGGGCTTCACTTTCCTCCTCTGTGAAATGCAGCAGAGAAAATACCCTTCTAAAGTCAGATAACCAGGAGCCAGATCCCAAGAGGACCACTGTGGCTGTCCAGGAGGGAGGCCCTCATTCCACTTGGGACAGGAGCACCCTTGCGGGCTGTGAGGGTGAGCCCTGGTTGGGCAGCCCATCCCCAGCACAGGCCTATTCACAGCTCTCCCCACCCTTCCCCTATTTGCTGGTTCCTAGGCCCCCAGCAGAGGCTCCACACATCCCCATCCAGCAGGCAGCTGCCCCCCTCCCCTCCAGCAGCAGCAGCCACTTTCCTAAGGCTCCACCTGATATCCTGCCAGGGCCCCCAGGGGTGGGGCAGGCAAAAAGAGCAGGCCCTGAGAGGGAGGCCCTGTGAGCACCAGCCTGTACTGGTTAGTCCCCAGGCCTGCCTCCGTTGCCCCACTATGGCACATAATCTGTGGCCCTTTGTGGCCCCTGTTCTCCTGGCATGAGTCAGACCTCATGGGCCATACAGAACAAGTAGCCAGGAAGAGATACCCCTAGGACACACTCTCTCTCCTTTGACTTAGAGTCACTCTGAGACCCTCTAGCAGCCATGGGCAGCAGGCAGAGCACTTCCCACAGCAGTGAGGGTGAAGCTAGCACTTGAACCCAGGGCCTGTCCTTGGAATCCCGGAACCACCAAGGATGCCAGCCTCTACAGCAGCAGTTCTCAACCTGTGGGTCGTTACCCCTTTGGACTGTATTCTTTTCAACTTATTTTATTTTATTTTATTTTTTGATACAGAGCGTCAAGCTGTCACCCTGGATAGAGTGCTGTGGTATCACAGCTCCCAGCAACCTCCAACTCCTGGGCTCAAGTGATTCTCCTGCCTCTGCCTCCCAAGTAGCTGGAACTACAGGAACCTTCCACAACGCCCGACCATTTTTTGGTTGCAGCATTCATTGTTGTTTGGCAGGCCCTGGCTGGATTTGAACCTGCCAGCTCAGGTGTATGTGGCTGGCGCTTAGCCATTTGAGCCACAGGCAACAAGCCATCCTTTGGACTTTATTAAAGGTTCACGGCATTAGGAAGGTTGAGAACCACTGCTCTACAGGTTCCGTGGGTCCTCTACACAGTGACCAATGATACAGCACTGGCTTCCTGCCACAGCAGTGGGCTTTGTGAGCTGTGGACACCCTGTCTACGCGGGCCTCAGGACAGAAAAGATGAGAATAGGCAGAGGGCAGTGGAAGAAAAACGTGAATGACCACTGTTTTCCAATGTTGTGGATAGTTCCATCAGTCAAAAAATATCTGCAGAGCCCTTACCAGGGGCCAGACCCTGGGCACTCTGGTGGAGGTGGACAAGTCATGGGCCAGATCCCAGTTCCACTTCTCACCAGCCATGTAGCCCTAGCCAGGTCACTTTCCTACTTGTTCCTCAGTTTCCTCCTTTGTAAAGTAGAAACAGCCACACCCTCCTTACTGAGTCACTGAGATGACTAAGTGAGATAATACAGGGAGAGGCCTCTGAGCAGAAGCTGCTCAGCAAGTGATAGTTATCCTTACCATTATGCAATGAGAATGGGTTAGGCAGTCACTGCCCCCTGGGAGGCATAGCCCAGAGTGGAGATGAGACATGCCTAAGGGAACTGCAGTCAGAGGATGGCCAGTGACAGGACAGGGCTGTCCAGCCAGGGGGTACAGTGGACTCTGGATTACTGGCTCCTAAGCTGGGTATTTTTTGTTTCATTTTGTTTTTTTTGTTTGTTTTTTTTTTTTTTTTTTTTTTTGAGACAGAGCGTCAAGCTGTCACCCTGGGTGGAGTGCCGTGGCATCACAGCTCACAGCATCCTCTAACCCCTGGGCTCAAGCGATTCTCCTGTCTCAGCCTCCCAAGTAGCTGGGACTACAGCCACCCGCCACAATGCCCAGCTATTTTTTTGGTTGCAGCCGTCATTGTTGTTTGGTGGGCCAGGGCTGGATTCGAACCCGCCAACTCAGGTGTTTGTGGCTGGCGCCTTAGCCGCTTGAGCCACAGGCACCGAGCCTGTTTTGTTTTTTGAAACAGAGTCTAGCTCTGTCACCCAGGCTAGAGTGCAGTGGCATGACCATAGCTCCCTGCAATCTCAAATTCCTGGGCTCAAGGGATCCTCCTGTCTCAGCCTCCCCAGTAGCTGGGACTATAGGCATGCACCACCACGTCCAGCCTTGACTTAGGTTTTGAAGGAGGTTTTCACTGGGCAGGGGTGAGGCACCCCAGGCAGAGAGCTAGCCTGGAGGTAGGAAGGAGCAGCGAGCAGCCCACTTGGCTGTCAAGTCTGAACACCCTCCAGGCAGTGAAGTGAAAGGCCCAGCTCCTAAAGTCACCTCCTTGGTGGGCAGTCTGGCTCCCATTCCATTGTCCCCTCTCTCCCAACCTCATCCCTTATATCCTGTTGGTGCCTGGAGGCTGGGAGGCACAACAGGCAATGTTCCACATGGGTCCCTCTCATCCCGGGAAGGGTGGAGGTTTGCTAAGGGGCCTGTCTCCAGCACTCCTGGAGACCTTGGGACAGTGGAGAGGGTCCAGAGGGCCCGCAGATCTGAGCTCACACGGTGGTGGGCAGCTCCCAGCCTGGCCTTCCTTGTCTGTGGGGGCCGGGGCTACGTGCCCAGGGAGCCAGGCAGGCAGACATGGAGGAGAGTGGCCCCACCAAAACACGGCAGCTCCTTGACGGAAAATGATGAAGCTGCTTCTCATTTCTGTGGCCACTGTCTCTCACTCGCCTCTCTATTTGGGACTCTTTGGTGCAAATGATTCCACATGAAACCGCCCAGAACGGAGAGGCCGGGTCCAAGCAAACTGTGGAAAAATCCACCCCTTGCCTTCCTGCCTTGTACTCCTGCAGCCAAAAATATTTTTTAGTAATATCCATCTATTTACAACCTGGGATCTAAGAGGGTTTTGTTTTTTTGTTTTTTGTTTGGGACTTTTTCTAAATTTCCCTGAAGGTTGCTTTTTAAGGCACTTTGGCCTGTTCCGTGTGTTCACTCAGTCTCACAAACAGTCTCGGGAACTGCTTGGTGAATAACGTGTTGAAAGACCAGTGTTGATTCCAGCGTCTGGATGGACAGCCCCCAGCAGCTCCCAGGACACTAAGGGGGCGCCAGGCTGCTTCCGGTTCCTTCCTACAAAGCAGGGTTCATGTGATCCTGAGCTGGTGACTAGCAGGATCTCACTGAGGTTTAGGGCATTCTGCACACAACAAGGCAGGCCAAGGGCTTAGGCATTTCAGGCTGTTCTCTTGGACAAGGTGACCTGTCCAACCTGCCTCTGTCCCCAAACACAACCAGTGCAAAGGGACCCTTTCTCACCTCTTCCTGTGGCTCCTTTGGGGCTAACACTTTCTGTCTGTGGTGACAAATGACTCAGGCTAGGAGGTGGGTGATGCTCAGAGAGACAAGGGCTCACCTGAAATCACCCAGCAAGGCCAGATGGGGTTGGATCCCCCTACCCCATCACAGCTCCTCTCTCCATCACTTAGGGAGAAACAGGCTCCAGGCTTAAGGAGACAGGGTCTGGCTAGTGACAAAGGACAGGGTTTCAGGGCTACAAGAGCCAGTAGATTCACTCCAGAGCTCAAAAAAGCCAAAGACATACAATGGTCCTACCAAAACCCACGGCCAGCTGCGAGGAGCCCCAGACACCTTGGGCAGGGTGGGAGCTGTCAGAGAGTCTGGAAAGGAGGACACAGCCAGTTCCAAGGCACCCCAGGTGCCAGGCCTGCTGCATGCTGCCCAGCACCACCTCCTGTAACCCCATCCCACACCCCCAGTCTCCCAGTTCCCCCTTTCACAGAGCAGCAACGACAGACTGGAGATCTTGCAGCCGCTCTAGCACACTGATCACCAGAGTCAGGGCTGAGGTCAGTGGTCAGAAGCTCCTGGAGAGCCTCTGGACAGCCAGCAACCTTTCATCCTTCCTGCCCCTACATGCTCTCATGGTGTGTGGGTCAGTCAGCCAGAGCACAGGTGCCAGGTACAACTAGAGTCCAGAGGGAAGGGACTGGTTCTAAGTTGGAAGACAGGGTGCTAGGGGAGGTGCCCGGAGTAAGAGGCGATAGCCTGGCTCAACCACTAACTCTAACGTGGTCTTTGACAAGAGCCTCGCTGAACAACTTCTATAAGATGGAGAAAAGAACCAGCTAATTGTGGAGGCTTTCTGACAAGAAGGAGAACATGACATCAGGAAAATGGATGTTAACATACCGCAGAGGTGGAAAGGTGTGAAGGCCTCGACTCCCAGCCTGCAGAGCCCATCCTAACTTGGTCTGGCTCTGAATATAGCACGGCCCTCCCCGACTCCTCCCCCCAGGCCCCTCTCCAGACACCGCCCATCAAGCAGGGAGATAAAGTGTTTTATCTGGGCATTTATTATCAGCAATTGCTGCATAAATCTCCCTCCATCCACACACCTATACTACGCATGGGGTAGATAGGCAGGGAGGGGGTCTGTGCCCAGTCCCCCAATTAGTAGTCTTGGTCCCATAAAGATAGCGGGAAATGATTCATAATATTTATTTGACAGACATGATATGAGCCATAATAGTCTGTTGAGATTAAAAATCCCCGTACGTCTCTGTCATCCACGAATGTGGTTTAAATATTATATATGTGATCTCCACAGTGGCAGCAGGGAGATGGGAGCAGTTATTGATGGGGCCCTGACAACTAGGGAAAGAAATGGGGGGGGGGGGGGGAGGAGAGGAGGGGTGTCTGTGAGATGCTGCTTGGTGCTCATGTCAAGAGAAATGGTGATACTGGCTGGTCGGGAGGCCGAAGTGGGTGGATTGCCTGAGCTCACGAGTTTGAGACCAGCCTGAGCCAGAGCAAGACCCAGTCTCTAAAAAATAGCCAGGCAGGCTCAGTGCCTGTGGCTCTAGCAGCTAAGGCGCCAGCCACATACACCTGATGGGTTTGAATCCAGCCTGGGCCCACCAAACAAGGATGGCTGTGACCAAAAAATAGCCAGGTGTTGTGGCGGGCGCCTGTCATCCCAGCTACTTGGGAGGCGGAGGCAGGAGACTCACTTGAGCCCAGGAGTTGTAGGTTCCTATGAGCTGTGTTGTCACAGCACTCTACCCAGGGCAACAGCTTGAGGCTCTGTCTCAAAAAAAAAAAAAAAAAAAATAGTCAGGCATTGTTACGGGAACCTATAGTCCCAGCTACTTGGGAGGCTGAGGCAAGAGGACTGCTTGACACTAAGAGTTTGAGTTTACTATGAGCTAAGACCTCACAGCGCTCTACCGAGGGTGACCAAGTGAGACTCTGTCTCAAGAAAAAAGAAATGGTACTGGTCAGGTACTGGCTCACGCCTGCAATCCAAGCACTCTGGAAGGCCTAAGCGGGTAGATTGCCTGAGCTCAGGAGTTCAAGACCAGCCTGAGCCAGAGCAAGACCTCATCTCTAAAACCAGCCAGGCGTTGTGGCGGGCATCTGTAATCCCAGCTACTGAGGAGGCTGAGGCAAGAGAATCACTTAAGCCTGGAGGGAGGTGGGCAGAGGCAGGGGGGTGGTGGGATTACACCTGCAGTGCATCTTACAAGGGTATATGTGAAACTTAGTAAATGTGGAGTGTAAATGTCTTAGCACAATAACTAAGAAAATGCCAGGAAGGTTCTGTTAACCAGTGTGATGAAAATGTGTCAAATGGCCCATGAAACTAGTGTATGGTGCCCCATGATCACATTAATGTACACAGCTATGATTTAATTAAAAAAAAAAAAGAGAGAGAGAGAGAATCACTTAAACCTGAGAGTTTGAGGTTGCTGTGAGCTGTGACGCCAGGCACTCTACCATGGGCAACAAAATAAAACTGTCTCAAAAAAAAAACAAAGAAAGAAAGAAAAAGAAAAGAAAGATATGGTACTCAAAAGTGCCGCTACCCTAACCCTGTGCCAGCTAACCCTGACCCAACCCTAACCCCATGTACCCCAGCATACATCATTCTCTTGCTGTCCAGGGTAGGGCCTGGCTTGGCCTGGGCTGGGGAGGGGAGGGGGGCCTGAGGCTGCCGTCCCACAGACCCGTCTCATAGGCCTGAGCCCAGCCCCACCTAGCACAGAGCAGGCATCATTCTCCTGCCTCCACCCTGACACTCCCAGCTTAAAAACCCTTTCATGCTCCTCATCGCCCCAGGATGAAATCCAAACTCCTGAGAGAAACTTCCCGGGGCCCTTCTTCCCCTTCCTCCCTGACTCTTCCCCTCCTCCCCGCCCCAACCCCTCCCCGTGCCCACCCAGCCACATCTGGCTACCACTTGCAAACTCAGCTCTGAGTGTCCCAGTGATCTCTCCCCCCACACACACACACACATACACACATAAACAGCCTGCACCCCACAGTCCATAGGCACCTGCATGTCCCTCTGTCCCTCAGCTGGTCACATCTGTTGCCTCTGGCCTGTGGATGTACTGAGGGAAAGGACCCAGGCAGTAGCCTCCCACTCTCCCCACTGGGCACCTTCCCCAGAACTTAGCTTTCACTGAGGAGGGGAAGGGAGAGGCTGTTCTTAAGGGCCCTGGCTCCAGTCCCCAAGCCCTGGGGTGGGCACACAGACCCCTCTTCACAACTCAGTCCTTCTATACGTAGGAAAAAACTTCTTTGCTTCTCCAGGCCTCAGTTTACCCATAAGTACAATGAGCCTGAAGCCCCAGGGATGGAGGTCCCTGAAGACCAAGGGGGCAGCTGCACAGAGGAAGCATTTTAGGGTGTGCTTAGGAAAGCACCAAAGAAATGACACTGAGGATATCTGGGCTGGGGAGACTTTTAACCCCACCTCTATCACCACGCCCAGGGCCTACCCCGCCACCCCTAGCCCCCAGGCCCCAGCAGACAGAAGGCACAGGGAATGCAGAGAAGCTGGTGAATTGCATACTGCTCACAGCGTCAATTGGCCTTTGTTTCTCCCATTAACGAGGGTCCCCAAAGGAAGCTTCTGAGCTAAGATGCAGGGAGGAGGGGGCCTGTCCTGGAAATGAGATCACCAGGGTCTGCTGCCCTGGCCTCAGTGCCCCTCCCTGGGGCCAGGGACCCTCACAGCAGGCCAGCAGGCTGAGGAGCCTAAAGGGCTTCGTGCTTCCTGCCCCACTGGAGTAGCCTTTTGCTGCCCCCCTTTGGGGGAGACCCCATGTTCCTGGGACTCCTGCCCACTGCCATGCCAGCTCCTGCTTCCTACGCGGTGCTGGTGCCCAAGAGCGGGGCTCTTGCCAGGCCTCTCCATCAGTGAGCACCCAGGACTTGAGGGTCCCATTGTCCCCCCACCAGGGCCTCCCTGGCCTTCACCTCCTCCTGCTCCCCCACAGAGACTGCGTGCAGTAAGGGCTCACAGGGGGGCACCTTCTTTCCGTGATGTGAGCACCCCTGCCCCCACCCCCACCTGGGTGATGCAGACCCAGGAGGCCTCGAGCCCCCTGCCCTGGACAGTGCCGGGCAGGACAAGGGCATCAGAGGAGCTTAGCAAGCAGACTCTCACCTCAATGCCCTTAGTAGAGAAGAGAGTGTTCAGATGGGGGGTACACACTGGCTGACACCACTTAGGGGCCTCAGAGCCTGCTCACTAGGCCCCCACCCTTCACATGCCTGCGGGACCCCAAGAGCTGCAGACCACCCAACTCTGGAAGGAATAATCCCAGCACCCAAGACCTGAGCCTCTTGCCCTGTGCTGCCGAAATCTCGGGCTTTCAAAGCAACTCAGGTGGGCTGGAAGTGTCCAGGAAAGGAACCCAAAGGCCCCTGGGTCAGCCCCTGCCCTCCATTCAGTCTCCACGTCCCAGGAGCTGGGTGTCTGCATCCGCTTTTCAGTGAAGTTGCTGTTGGAGGTTGTGGCTGTCGTCAGGAGTCATCAGTGTGTTTCTTGTATATTGCTGTCCAAGTTGATTGTACCTGTGTGTCCATGATCGGTCTAAGCCAGGGGGTGGGAGCAGGGATCCTGGACTTTGAGGGGCCCAGGGCTCAGATGCTCCTCTGCCCGTGGTCTCAGTTTTCCCCTCTGACAGGGCTGGCCAGGTGGCATCCTCCCGTACATGGAGTGAGATAACGTGTGTAAAGCCACCAGCCCAGGCCTGTCCTGAATGAGCACTTGATAAACAGTCTCGTTGGTAGGACTGTCAGCCCAGCTGTGGTGCAGCTTTCTGGGGCATGCCCCATCCTGGCCCCACCACCCACAGGCCTGCTCAGCAGGGAGCCCAGCAGTTTTGTGAAAGGCAACTTTGCCTGCAGCCAGGCCCTATTGTTACCCAGTTTAAGCCATGTGGCCAGAAATTTCCATGGTGTTGATAGGGTGCTTTGGTGGTTCAGGCCCGCTTTCACAGGTCCAGCCACAGAGGGGACAATGGGTGGATAGCCTCTTTCCTTGAGCTGTACCTGGTTGGTCTGGGACCTGGACTCAGCTCTTAAGAAGTTTCACACTCAGAAAGGCAGAGGGCAGCAGGTGCCCCCATGGAACCCCACAGCCGTTCAGAGCCAATAGCTCCTGTGTCCTGGGGTCCCCACACGGACTCAGGGAGGAAATGAGCTCTTGCCTCACCACCACTTCATGTCACAGCTCAGGAGCAAGGATGAGCCAATCGCCCTAGGCCGAGCAGGAGGTCTGCTCCCCTGAGCTCCTGCAGCATGGCCACCCAGCCAGGGGGCCTCTCCCCTCTCCCAGCTTAGAGCATCGTTAGCTGGTGGGGAGCACTGTTCTCCTGCTGTCCCTTCAGAGCCAGTGGGGTGCCCAGATCTGCTGAGCCTGACCACGGGGCAGGCCGACTTCTCCCCCAGCCTCAGTTTCCTCATTCACGTGTACGCTCAAAATAATACTCTGCTAAAAGCAAACAAAAGCCAGATTACAACGGAAGAAATCCAGTGATAAATGGGAGCACAGGAGTCAGAAAGATTGGTTAGCAGTGGTGATTACAGCCACAGAGCTGTGGGGTCGAGCACAGGAATCAGAAAGATTGGTTAGCAGTGGTGATTACAGCCACGGAGCTGTGGGGTCGAGCACAGGAATCAGAAAGATTGGTTAGCAGTGGTGATTACAGCCATGGAGCTGTGGGGTCTTGCCCTTCCTTCGTACGTTCCTCTGTTTTCTTCAAGGGACCTTTGTTACTTTTATAATCAGAAAAAATAGGGTGAACAATAAAGCGCCCTCTGAGATCCACTGGGAACCCTGTTCCTGAGCCCGCAGCCAACCCCAGCTTCTGCAGAAGCCCCGTCCTGCTCCACGCCATCACTCAAGGGGTGGGGCAGGACAGGGCAGCATGGAAGTGGTCGTGTCTCTTCTCCTCTCTAAGCAACGCCTGTGCCCTATGCCCTCCTCACCAAGTGGGGCACTCCCCAACCCCCCACCAACTGGCCACCCCTCCCCCAGGGTCATTCCAGAAACATCCATGTCCACTTTCCACCAGTAAGAGCACACTCACCCATCTCTCTTTCTGCAGCCAGGATATCAGTTTGATCTGCCCACCTGGCACTGGGCCAGCCAAGACTAATAATACACTTAATTTCACAAGCACAGAAGGTTACATCTAAATGGCCAAAATATTTGGACCACAGCAAGATAAGTGAGCTCATTTCAGTAGCTTTAAAAGCTAATGCAGGAGCCACTTGGCTCTAGTTCACGGTTCTCTCTCGCCAACACAAGGGAATGGCTGGGCTCTCCCCAGACCCCAGCACCCACAGACGCCACCGCACTCAGCAGCACCTCCCGTGAGCAAGGGATGCCGGGTGGGGGGGGAGCACGGTGCACAGGCCAGCCCAGCGCACCCCATCCCTGGTGACACACCATATTTGATGGAGCTTTGGGCGCTCAGTGAGGGTGAGGACCCTGCCTCTGAAGGTGGGGGTGGTCCAGCTCTGAAGGGCTTTAATCACCAGGTTTCGGGGTACCTTGGTGACCGTGTAGGTGGCACCACTTGAGCCAGGTGCTCGGTCCTCGGGCCAGAGATTCCCCAAGATTATTGGCCCCTTTATGCCTGGGATGGAGGGACGAGGCTCCATAGTGGGGAGCGCCTGGTGTCACACTGTGTGCCACTGAGGTCCTGCCCTGGAAGGCGCCAAGCCTGGCTCTGAGCCACGCTGGCCTGCACTTGGAGGAGGAGGAAACTGGAGGGGGTGCCGGCTGCGTGGCTGGGCCCATGCTGTCCTGCACCCAGGAAGAGCCAGTGGCTCGCCCTTCCCAGCCAGCCTTTTAGAGAGCTCAAGAGCAGTGCTGAGCCCTTGCCTGTTTCAGACAAGCTGCTCCACAACACCCCAGCTGCCTCGGAGACCTTTCCTTCCCCACCCTGCCCTGCAATTTTACTCAGGGATTCTGATGCCCAGAGGCAGGTCCCCCCCAAAGCCTGCTAAGCCCCAGAAGCCTCCAGTAGACTCAGATCTATGGAGGCTGCCACCTCCCTTGACTCCTTTTGGAGAAGGGATTAGTGCCAGCGGGGGTCTATGCCACCAGCCTAGTCTGATGCCGGAGAAGCCCTCAGGCACTTTGCCTAGGAGCCACTCAGTGTGAGCACCTGGGCAGCTGAGCACAGAGCAGGCCTCACGGGACCTCTGGGCCCTGCCACTCCCAGGATTGTCCTCTTTGGAGTCTGGAGGGGAATTAACTTGTGCTATTTCCCTTGGGCCAGGCCGCCAGCCCAGAGCAGCTGCTCCAGGTGGACCTTCTACAGTCCCACCTTTTTGGCACCAGGGACCAGGTTCATGGAAGACAATTTTTCCATGGACGGGGGTGGGGGTGGGGGGTGGTCTCTGCTGCACGGTCTTGTTCCTAACACGCTACCAACCAGTACTGGTCCACACCTGGGGGTTGGGGGCCACAGTTGTACAGTCAAGCCTTGATCATCACTAGGTTGGACTTCAGGCAGCTGGTAAAGGTGCTGGGACAGTTGGCTGCTCTCCTGTGAGCCAGGCAGCCCTCCGCCCTGCTGGTGGGAGCCCGTGCTGGTGGGGGACCAGAAAGAGCTGGGTCTTCTGAGCACTTCATGGCTCAGCCCCAGGTCCCAGCTGCTCTGGCCCTCCTTCCTGTGCCTCTGGAGTGGTGTGCTGGCGGCAAAGGCAGCAGCCAGAGGGCATGAGGCTCACAGCAGGTGTGCGGTACCCTCCTAGCTATCACTGGGAACAACAGATGATATCTACAAAGGGTGCTGCTACCTCTAACCGATCCCCAAACCACTTTCAGGGGGAACTTCTAATGGCTGACACTGGGCTTACCAGGTCCTGTAATAAGATGCCCACCAGCACTGTAACTGCCCCCAGGGATGTTCACAGGCCTTTGGGGCTGCCAGGTCACCCTGGGTGGCATCCACGTGTGGTTATCTCCACAGGGCTGTGGCTGGCCCAGTGGGCCGAGGGTAATTTTTAGCTTCTGCCCTCCAAACTAGAACCCAAAGGGCAAGACCTCTATACCTCATGTGGTGGGGGAATTTGTGTCTTGGCCCAGAGGGCTGGCAGACCTGGGCTCCACCACCCACTGCCTGTGTGCCCTGGGACAAGTCATTGCTAGGAGCCTCAGTTTCTTCACCTGTAAAATGGGCATCACCCTAAGGGCAAGCGTAGGGCCAAAGGACGTAGCACAGGGCACATCCAGAGCAAACAGCACATTTTTGCTTTAAAAAAAAAAAAAAAGTAGAATTTGATTGCAGAAGAAAAAAGGGAATCTGAATGGCCAAGGAAGGAGGCCGACTTTTCTCCTACAGCAGTGAGACCGGGCAGCTGAGCTGGCCGCCAGGGCCTGCCCCCATTGCCATGGTCTCTTCGGGAGGAGGACCCCCTCTAACATCTAGCAGGAGTGGCCTGAGCCCACCTGGCCAGCACCTCCAGCTAAAACAAGAGAACATCGATGCTGCTTTCATCTCAGCTTCAAGCCAGCTTTCCAGATGGTCAGCAAGAGGTGTCCAGGCCCTGGGAAGTCCACAGCCTTTGGCAGCAGTGAGATTCGTGTTGGACTCCACTCCTCCATAGATTAGCACAGGACTGTGGGCCTGGGAAGATGCTCAGCACCTCTAAACCTCCTTTCCTTACCTGTCAAATGGGACAGTAACGTCTCTGTAAGGGTCAAAATGAGGAGAAGACAGAAGCATTGTGTGTTGTGCTGTGATTGTGATTGTCAGGCCTGGATGAAGTGACACAAAGACCCCCAGTGCAGAGAAAGACAGGCCTCATGCCAACCAAGAGGACTGAGGCTGTTACTGTAGGCATAAATAAATAGAGGTCCAGAGAGAGGAACAGGTGCAGGAATACCCTAGGTTTGACTGGTGGCCTAGAGCAGTGACACCAGAGCCATGATAAGACAGTGCTGGCTGGTCTTGCTGGCAACCACAGAGAATGAATGGACAGAGGGTGGCAGGCCGCAGGTGGGCAGGGCAGCAGCTTTTTTTTTTTTGAGACAGAGTCTTACTATGTCGCCCTCGGTAGAGTCCTGTAACGTCAAAGCTCACAACAACCTCAAACTCTTGGGCTTAAGCAATTCTCTTGCCCCCCCCCCGCCCCCCAGCAGATAAGATGACAGGCACCTACCACAACACTCAGCTATTCTTTGGTTGCAGTTGTCATTGTTTAGTTGGCCGGGGCTGGGTTTGAACCTGCCAGCCTCAGTGCATGTGGCCAGCGCCATAACCACTGTGCTACAGACAAGCCAGGAAGCTTCTGAGAGGAGGAGGAGGAGGATAAAGAGCTGGGTGAGGTACACAGAACCCAGAGGATCGGAACTTTTTGCAGCAGCCCAACATTGGTAGGGTGCGTGTCCACTCCAGTGCCTGGAAGCGAAATCAGTGACCTCTGAATCCCAGTCTGCCCTCTCCAAAATAGAGGAATAAAGATGCAATCTAAAAACAATGCTGTAGGTCAAAATTAGTGGGATGCGGTGCTAAAGCAGTGCTCAGAGGGAAATGTGTAGCTTTAGATGCTTACATGAGAAAAGGAAAAAAATTAAAGCAATGACCTAAGGTTTCACCTTAAGATAATTTAAAAAATACGAAGGAGAGCAAACTAAATCTAAAGTAGAAGAAAGGAAATAATAAAAAATAAAACCCAATGAAGTGGAAACAGACCATAGAGAAAATTGGAAAAGGCAAAAACTAGTTCTTTGAAAATGCCACCAAAATTGACAAATCCTGAGATAGAATAATCAAGGAACAAAGAGAGAGTACAAAAACAACCAGTATCGGAATAGAAATGAGATTGTCACCAGACACCGTGTACACATTAGAGAGATGGTAAGAGAATATCATTAGTATAAACAAATTTGTACCAAAAATGTGACAATGTAGAGGAAACGGACATATCTCTTAAAAAGGACAAGTTACCAAAATCATTGCAAGAAAAATAGAAAATATGAACTTGAATTTGTTAACAGAAATCTTTTTTTTTTTTTTTTTGCAGTTTTTGGCTGGGGCCAGGTTTGAACCTGCCACCTCCAGTATATGGGGCCAGTGCCTTACTCCTTGAGCCACAGGCACTGCTCTGTTATCAGAAATCTTCCCAAAAGAAAACTTCAGACCCAAATGGTTTCTTCACTGATAAATTCTATCAGTCATTCAAATCTTTTATCACGTATTTAATTAAAACATTTTTCAAATATGTAGTAAAATCTTTATCAAAATAATAACAAGATAAATCCAACAATTTATCAGAAAGGTAATCTCTCATGATCACTGAGACTCATCCAGAGACTCACTGTTGCTTCAACATTTGAAAAACAAGCAACAGAATTCATCATATTAACAAACAGAAAAATTACAGGGAAATAAGTTTATTTCAGAATATTCAGAAAAAGCATTTGATGAAATTCAAGATCCAGTAGCATTAAACGTGCTCGAAACAGGCATCATAGGAAACTTCCTGGAACTGATGAAGGAAATGTACAAAACAGAAATGAAACAAGTTTATCACAGACATCGTAGTTAACAGGGAAAAGCTGGCTTGTTTTCCCCTGTGATTGAGCAGGCAACCTGTTCTCTTGCCACTGCTACTCAGCAAGGCACTGGCGGTGGGAGACATTGTCAGCCAAAGAAATGAAATAGACAACATAAAGTCCAGAAAAGATATAAAACTGTCCCTCTTTGCAGATAATAAGATTATTTATGTAGAAAATCCCAAGGAATGTACAAAACAGTCAGTCCCAGTAAATGAATTTAGCAAAGTCACAAGATGCAAGGTTAATATAAAACATCTATTGTGCTCTTATATGTTAGCAGTAAGCAATTGGAAAATAAAACCTTAAAAATTCCATTTATAATTGCACAGAAATGTAAAAGGCTAAGGAAAAAATCTAACTAAACTTGTCCAGAATTTTAGACAAAGCAATTTCAATCTCTGTCTTAACAGCATCCCTACTGGGCTTAGTTCTCCTACAGTGTTTTGTATGAATATGCATTGAATTTTATCAAACACTTTCTCTGAATATTTTGAAGTAATCACATTTCATATAATTGTTATCCTTTCATCTGGTAATATAGTGAATTCTATTGACTGTTTTTGGAATGTTAAGCCAAGATTGCATCTCTAGGATGGATCCCTCTATGCTGAAAAATATTTAAAAAGTGCCGAGAAAAAAAATAAAGAAATGATAAATAAATGAAGATATACCATGTTCATGGATTGGAAAGCTGAACATTGGATAAGATAACCATTTCCTCACATTGATTCAACAAAATTTCAATCAAAATCCCAACACTCACAGTGTGCATGCCGGCAGTGTGTATGCACGTGGCGTGTGTGCCAGTACCAGGTCTGTAGTGTGCATGCCGGCAGTGCGTGTGCACATAGCATGTGTGCCAGTACCAGGTCTGCAGTGTGCATGCCGGCAGTGCATGTGCACGTGGCACGTGTGTCCATGTGCCTGGTCTGCGGTGTGCATGCTGGCAGTGCGTGTGTATGTGGCGTGTGTGCCCATGTACCAGGTCTGTGGTGTGAATGCCAGCAGTGCATGTGCACGTGGCGCATGTGCCCATGTACCAGGTCTGTGGTGTGCATGCCGGCAGTGCGTGTGCATGTGGTATCTCTGCCCATGTACCAGGTCTGCGTTGTGCATGCCGGCAGTGCGTGTGCACGTGGCGTCTGTGCCCATGTGCCAGGTCTGCGGTGTACATGCCGGCAGTGCATGTGCATGTGGCGCATGTGCCCATGTACCAGGTCTGCAGTGTGCGTGCCAGCAGTGCGTGTGTATATGGCATGTGTGCCCATGTACCAGGTCTGCGGTGTGCACACCGGCAGTGCATGTGCACGTGGCGTTTGTGCCCATGTGCCAGGTCTGCAGTGTGTATGCCAGCAGTGCGTGTGCACGTGGCGCATGTGCCCATGTACCAGGTCTGCAGTGTGCATGCCGGCAGTGCGTGTGTATATGGCATGTGTGCCCATGTACCAGGTCTGTGGTGTGCATGCCGGCAGTGCGTGTGCATGTGGTATCTCTGCCCATGTACCAGGTCTGCAGTGTGCATGCTGAAGTGCGTGTGCATGTGGCGTCTGTGCCCATGTGCCAGGTCTGCAGTGTGCATGCCGGCAGTGCGTGTGCACATGGCACATGTGCCCATGTGCCAGGTCTATGGTGTGCATGCTGGCAGTGAGCGTGCATTTGATAAGTGTCCCTATCATGTGTTCAACGTGGTGCAAGTGCTGGGTGAAGCAGGGAGCATGAGCAGATGACCAAGACAGAGGGGCAGGGTGACAACACTAACATGCTTAGCTTTAGGGTGCCTAGGACAAGAGTCTCGCATCAGGAAGATGGACTGTGCATTCCAGTCTCAGATCTGGGAGCTTTGAGGGGACACTGGTGGGAACAGGTGCAGCTGGGGTGAAGATCTATGCCCAGGGCTGTGTCAGTGGGTCACCAGCAGGGGTGGGTATTGGCTCAGAGTCACTCGGGGTCCCAGGTCCCAGGCTAGCATGTTCCTGTTGTCCCCCTCTTGAGGTTTGGCCCTGCATCAGGGCCCTATGACATCTGGCCCCAGGGGCACCAGAGTCTCCCGTGAGTGTTAAGGGGTACTGCCAGCCCTGGAACTGCCAGCAGTGGGCTGGGCCAGACACCTTTCCCCCACATCCACATTATCCAGTGACCCGTGGCATTTTCTTTTCAAGCCCTCAAGTAAAATCCAATGGGTTATCTGTGCTGAGTGCTTCTGATCAGAGAAGACTTCACTCCACCCATGGGTGGGGGAGTCCATTATTCCTCAAGGAGGTGGGATTCAGTTAGAAGCTCAGTCCCAGATCAGTGGGTGGTACTCTGTACCACAACTAGGGGCCTCTCCAGAAGAAAACCAATTCAGGGGCCACGCATGGTGGCTCACACCTGTAATCCCAGCCCTTGGGAGGTCAAGATGTGTGCTCATGCCTGAGCAAGTGTGAGACCCCATCTCTAAAAAATAACCAGGTGCCTGTAGTGGGAGTCTGTAGCCCCAGCTACTTGGGAGGCAGAGACAAGAGAATTGCTGGGGTTTGTTTTGTTTTGCAGTTTTTGGCTGAGGCTGGGTTTGAACCCACCACCTCTGGCATATGGGCCCAGTGCCCTACCCCTTTGAGCCACAGGCGCTGCCCATTTTTTGTTTTGTTTTGTTTGCAATTTTTTGTTGTTTTTTTTTTTGGCCAGGGCTGGGTTTGAACCCACCACCTCCAGCATATGGGGCCGGCGCCTTACTCCCTTGAGCCACAGGCACCACCCAAGAGAATTGCTTAAGCCCAAGAGTTTGAGGTCGCTGTGAGTTGTGACTGCCATGGCACTCTACCAAAGGCTACAAAGTGAGACTCTGTCTTTAAAAAAGAAAGAAAAGAAAAGAAATTCATAAAGGCACCCTCCCTGGGACTCCTACAGGTGGCCGGAGGAGTGCAGGGACCCAGGCCTGGGCTTCAGACTGACCTGAGCTCAAATTCCAGCTTCAGCATGGAACTTTGGTCCAGTCCCTGAAGCTCCAAGTCCCCGGAATGCCTGTCTATAAGTGGGTAGGAAAGGACATCCCACCGCCTTGGCCAGTTCTGAGGCTCCGTGAACACAGGGGCAGCCACAGTGCTCAGGGGACCTTGGCACCTCCCCACACTGGCATGGCACAGAAGGGGGCTGCCCTGACGCCTCCTCATCCCCCTCCCCACTGCTCACTCCCTTTGTACCCCCCAGGGCAGCCTCGGGCAGCTAGTCGGGTCCCTCCACAGCTCCCCATCGGTGCTATTAGAATCCCCATGGAAACAATGCAGAAACTGAGGCACAAAGTGACTTGCCCATGCTGACCCTGAGAAAAGAATCCACACACTCCCCCTCCCTGAGTGGTCTCTCTTGAAGAGAGTGGATTCTTTCTGCTCCTCTAGTCTCTCCAAGGCTGTCACTGATGACAGCCCTCAGTCCTCCCCACAGACTCGGGAGGGAGGCTTCTTTATACCCAAATTAGAGTCAGGGGACCAGGTGTACAGAGAAGGACCATCTGTGGATGACAGGGCCCTTTGCTTTCACCACTCTGTCTTCCCAAGAACCGAGTAAGCTCAGAAATTGGATGGGAAAGGACTGTGAAGAGCAGGTGATGGCGGTGCTGTCTACACTCATCAAATTAATTGGATAATTGCTGCTTCGTGGGGGAGGTTGGTGTTGACACAACCTTGAACTTGGTGTTTTACAGAGGCTTTTATCAGGGCCTCTCTCGGAGATTCCTCTGGCTTATAAACAGAGCCCCCTGCTCTCCCAGCCAGGGACACTGGGGTCTCCCTTCCTAGCGGGGGTGGGGGGTGGGGGGGTGGAGGCGTGCAGCAGAGGAAAGAGGCTAATTGACCGCCCAAGGTCACCAAGCAACTGTGGTTGAGGTGGGAGAAGCCCTGCACCTGCCCACTGCCTCTGGCTTTGACGACTAAATCACCCCAAAGAGACGTGTGTGATTTCATTTCTATTCCATCTGCAGGAGGGGGAAAAAAAATCAATGTTTGCTA
This sequence comes from Loris lydekkerianus, assembly GCA_963574355.1. Lineage (NCBI taxonomy): Eukaryota > Metazoa > Chordata > Mammalia > Primates > Lorisidae > Loris > Loris lydekkerianus. The sequence goes on along the minus strand of CAUYPK010039180.1, from coordinate 85,586 downwards.
AATGAAAAGGAAAAAGATTGGCAGGAGGAAATGTATTTTCAACTTTTAATAAGGTATTATCGACAATAATGAGTCCAAAGTGAAACAGCCAGCCTGCTAGCCGTGGGGCTTGGCTGGGTTGGGGGCCATGGTCCCAGTGGCCCAGGGCCAGGGCCCATGGCCTGTCAGGAAGGTTTCCTTTACTCTCTTGTGAGCAGCCGGAGCACCCGGCACAGTGCCTGATGCTAGGGACACAGCACGGGGCCCAGTGGCTGCCCCTGCTGCAGGAGGAGATGGTTTAGCTAGACACTGAGCCCTGGGGCTGGAGGAGGCCTCCTGAGGAAGGGAAGAGGTGTGAGTCTCAGACTGACCAAGCAACGGCGACAGAAGCACGATTTCAACTGAAGGAGCCACAGGATTGAAGGCTGGAGCCAGGAGAGGGCCTAGGAAGGGAGAGGAACGGCCAGGCCCTGGGGGTCCTGCTACAGGGAGAGGGGGCTGTGCTCAGGACCTGCTCCTCCAGAGCCAGGAACCCTGAACCTGGAGCTTGGACGGATTTGTCCAGGGCATATCTGGAGTAGGGAGGCAGCAAGCATGCACCATTTGCAGGCCTCTCTAAGAAAACAAATACAAATTTAGGAATATGAAATTAGACCTTAGGCCCTGGAGGAGGGCCCTGCAAGTGAGGGATGTGATGCTTGGGCATCATGGGCTCCACGGCAAGCCCTCACCCACCCATGTGGCTCCGTGCCCCCCTCAGGGCTCTTAAAAGCCTCCTTCTTTCACGACCATGTTGTGACCCCTCAACCAGAGCTCACCCCCGGATGCCCATCCCTGCTCTGCGGCCAGGCTGGACTCCTTAGTTTGGGTTTGCCTCTTGGTCACTTTCACCAGCATCTCTGGAGCCTCTGCCAGGTCTTTCCCCAGGACTGTGCCAGGCAGCTGTTTGTCAGTAGCAGGGTGCAGTGCCAGGCCCCTACGGGCATCTGAAGCAGTCAGTGGCTTTCTTATCCCCCACTGTGCATCCCTGCAAGCCCTGTGGGCACGACCTGCCCTCTTCTCCACTGTCTCCAGTGGTGCCCGGGACAGGATGTGCGTGGGAATACCTTCCAGCCCGTCAGCCTTCCTGCCTGCTAACGAGGCAGCTTAGTTCAGGCAGCTCTTAACATCTCACCTGGGGCAGACAGTCACACCCACAATTCAGGGCAGCCCAGGTGATCACAGAATTACCATCAGTCTGTCGGGAAGGACTGAAACAGCAATACCAGAGGGGTGGATAGACTGCACTCACCAACTCCAAAAAGAGTTTAGTTTCAATGCAGATTTCATGTCCATGCTCGTGATAAGCAAACACCAAGATGCCCCCCACTGCCCCCAGCTCCTGGGGCTCGTGCCCTGCTGCACAGGGCCAATCTTTGTAAATAACCGGACATTGTGCAAATGACACCGTGGCCTCTGCTTTGCTCTCCCTCAGATCACTCCCTCTGGGGGAGCCTGGCTGCCATGTCTTGAGGACGCTCACGCAGCCCTGTGGAGGGGCCGTGGAGGGAAGAGCTGAGGCCTCTTGTTGACACTGGCGCAAGCTTGCAAGAGGTGGGAACTTTTGGAAGTGGATCTATCAAGTCCCATCAATCTGGCTGATTTCTTGACTGAAACCTCTCAAGAGGGCAGTGCCTGTAACTCAGTGAATAGGGCGCTGGCCCCATATACCAAGGGTGGCAGGTTCAAATCCGATCCCAGCCAAACTGCAACAAACAAATAGCTGGGTGTTGTGGCAGGCGCCTGTAGTCCCAGCTTACTCGGGAGGCTGAGGCAAGAGAATCACCTAAGCCCAGGAGTTGGAGGTTGCTGTGAGCTGTGTGACACCGTGGCACTCTACCAAGGGCAGCAATGTAAAACTCTGTCTCTACAAAAAAAAAAACTCCCAAGAAGCTCTAAGCCAGACCTACCCAGCTAAGCTGCTTTCAAACTCCTGACCTATAGAACCTGGGGAAGATAATTAATGGGTTTTGCTGTTTTAAGCCACTACATGTTGGGAGGCAACTTCATGTGTGTCAGTAGGTAACTGTACACGCATGTGCTCACTCAAACCTACAGTGCAGTTGGAAATCAGGACTCCACTTGCTTGGTGCCCAGGTAAAGCCATCAGAAGCTCCAGCACAGCTTCCGTGCCACGGTGTCTGGGAAGAGAGAGCAGGACGGAGACTGGGAATTTGAACCTCTCCACAGTCACCACCCCTTCCTGAGCCTCAGTCTTCCCATCTGCAAAGTATAGGAGTTAAGCTAAGAAAAGCTGTTCCAGACATACCCCTGGGAGATTCCAAGGTCCCCCTCTGAGCTCCCACCCTGCTCCTGACCCCTGTCTCCCTTCCAGGGGCTGGGCCAGGGCTGCCCCTGCACTCCAGCTCCAAAGGCAGCAGGGAACAGCACACAGCCCTGTTGACCAGACCCTTCATTGTTAGGGTCTCCAGAAAACGCAGGACGGCTAGGACAGGTGCACAGCGCGTGGAAAGAGACTTACTGTGGGAATTGGCTCACACACTGTGGAGGTTGCAAGCCAGAGGTTGGGAGAACTGGTGGTGCAGTTCCTATCTGAGTCCCAATTCCAGACGACCAGTGGGGCTAGTGGTGTGAGTTCCAGTCTGAATCCAGAGGCCCAAGAAATAGGAGGTTTCAGAGAGGAGGCAGCCTGCCCTTCCTCCACCCTATGTTCTAGCTGGGCCAAGAGGGATGGACTAGATGAGGCCCCCCACAGCCATGCATGGACCTCCTTCAATGAGCCCACAGATTCCTGTGCCAGCCTCCCCAGAAGCACCCTCACAGACACACCCAGGGCAGTGTCTTGCCAGCCAGCTGGGAACCCCTCAGCCCAGCCATCACAACCCCTTTATGGCTTTGTTAAAAATTTGACATGTAATTTATGTACCACGAAATCCACAATTTTAAAATGTGCAATTCAGAGGCTTTTAGTGTATTCACAGGTTGTATACCCACAACCACTCTCCAATTTCAAAAGATTTTCACCGTCACCAAAAGAAATTCTACGCCACTTAGAAGTCATTCCCCTCCCATGAACCCACTTTCCGTCTCCACAGATTGGCCTACTCTGGACATTCATATAAATAGAATCACACACTATGTAGCCTTTTGTGTCTGGCCCCTCTCTTTTAACACGGGGTCATGGAGGTCTGTACGTGTCGCGGCACGAATCATTACTTCCTCCCACTATGGCAGAGTGGTGCTCCGCTGACCACACACTGTTTGTCCACACACTGGGGATGGGCACTTGGGTGTCTCATATTTCAGCTACTGAGACCAGAGCTGGCACCAGGCTGTGGGAGCTGGGGACGAGTCTCTAGCCTAGGGACCACCAGCCCCACGCTGATCAGTTAAGGAAGTTGAGTCTGTTAGCCAGGCCCAGGAGGAAGCCTCCGCCCTCTGCCATCCCAGAGCTCTCCCTGTACCCAGGGGTCTGAGCCCCACTTTCCTGTGGCTCAAAGGTGTGCTTGGGTCCAAAGTCTGCCCTGAGGGGTGAAGTCACCACTCTAGGCTCCAAAAGGCCATGGTCCAGGAAGGCCACTTGCCAGGATGAATCCTCTCCACCTCCCAGCCTGCCCTACCCCCTGCATACCAGATGCCCATGGCCTGGAGGCCAAAGCCTTGTGTGAGCTCAGTACATCCTCTGTCCTGCCCCGAGGAGGGGGCTGGGGCTGGGGGCTGTGAGTGAGCAGATGGGCTGTCCCCTGGTCCTCAGCTTCCCTATCTGTAAGTTGGGGTTAAGACCTGCACTTCATGGTTCTGGTAGAGCCAGAAGACAGATGCCAGGCGCACGGACAGCACGGGATTGTGTGTGTCAACACAGCGGAATAGACAGGTCACGGAGGCACACTCAAGGAGCTGCCAGGCCACAACAAGGGGAGTGAGGGGGCACACGAGAGACGTGCTGTGTGCTCTGCCCCTCCCACACCAGGCTGCGCACAGGACCTGACCCAGGCTCACGTATGACCTTGTGGACTGCAGCCTGCTGGGGCAGCCAGGGGCAGGAAAAGAAGGCCAGAATTAGGGCCCAGAGCCCCAGGAGGTGGCAGGCTGGGGCCTCAAGGGGAACACAGGGACAGCACCCTGCCCATAGCCTCGGTGGCTCTCCTGCTGGCTTTGTCCGTCCTGGCTCCAGGAGCAGGGTGCCAGTGCTCCGAGGGCCAGCAGCCGGCTAGGGACAGGTGCCGCCCCATCCCAGGGCGGAGGCAATCCATCTTGGTCCAACCCTATTAAAATACATAATAATAGAAAGAAAAGGGTGGGCCAGAGGGTGAAGTATGAGAAAAATGATGCAGCCGCAGGCCTTTGTCTGTGCCTTTTCCAGAGCCCTGACACATAAGAGATAAAAGGGACCTGGGGCTGTTGTTCCCAGCTGGAGAAGGCGGAGCTCAGTGGGGTGACACTGTGGGAAGAGGATGCCCCACTGGGACACACCACATCTGTCTCAGCCCCTGCCAACAGCCTTCACACCCTCAAATACCACAGCTGCTTCGGCACCCAGGCAGGGCTAAACAGTCCTTCCCCCGCTGCAGACTGGGCAGGGATTCAGATGGCTGCATCCGGGGTGGGAGAGGGTATGAGGGACATCCTTCAGCTGAATTGTGAAAAATGGAGCTTTGGACTATTTCTGCCCCTGAAACTGATTCCCAGCCCCCCGTAGCATATTCTGTCCCCAAGATGGGACCCTGAGCAGCTAACCCAGGAGTGGCATGTGGCCAGCCAAGGTCTCCATCCTAGTGCTGAGGAAAGGAAAAAAGCTAGAGAAAAAGACAGAGGCTCCCCCAGGGTACACATGGTGCCCACCTCCAGGGGATGGAGCCTGCCAAGAAGCCAGATCCCAACCCCCTCATCAGCCACCTCCTTTGGGCCAGGCCAGCATCACAGTGACCCTCAGAGCCACCTGTTATAAGCAGAACTCTGTCCCCTCAAAGATATGTTGAAGTCCTAACCCCCAGAACCTCAGACTGTGACTTTATTTGGAAATAGGGTCATTGCAGATGTAATGAATGAATCTAGCATCACACTGGATGGAGCAGGCGGCCCCTGCTGACATCTTTCTAAGACCACAGGTAAAGAGAGACACCCAGGAAACCAGTGACATGGATGCAAGCCAGCAATGCCAAGGGTCGCCAGCAGACTCTGGAAGAGGCAGCAAGGATCTGGGACATCTTGAATGTGGCTTCTGGCCCCTAGAACTGGGACAGAGGTGTTTCTGTTGTTTTAAGCCACCTGGTTCATAGCACTTGGTTGCAGTGGCCCAGGGAAACTTACACACCCAGAGCCCCTGCACTGTGAGGACCCCCAGTGCCACAAGGCTGATGTTGGCAGAGGCAGGGTGTGTACCCAGCCTGTCCCCTCCAGAGCCCTGTCCCCCAATGCCATTCAGCATGGAGCCCAGGGGGCCTGAGACCTCATCCTGCAGAATAGAGCCACGTGTGCCACAGCTTGGGCAGCGCTGTTGCTCCCAGTGGAGGAAGCAGGGTCCCTTCCTGTGGCAATGGCCTAACAAGGTGCACGTGCAGGGTGTGTGTGCAGCGGGCAGGGGCTGTGTCCACAAGGTGCACGTGCAGGTTGCGTGTGCAGAAGGCAGGGGCTGTATCCTTCCAGTGGGGGAGCAATGGCCACTCTGCTCTGGCTACGCATTGTAAAGAACATGCACAAATCAACACATTGCACCTCACATATGCATAAATGTATTCAGGATCTATGCGTATATGACTTAAATAAAAAAAAAGAAAGAAAAAAAAACACATGCACGAGATGTGTGTGCTAGGGCTGTAACCTCCATGGGCACGCCTGCGTCTCAGACGCAGAAAGCCCAGAGACTGGCAGCAAGTGGGCACCACAGCTCCTTCCTCCTGTCCCTTCTCAGATGCAATGGACGTTTGCCCTCTCTGAGCCAGAGGCTGCTGGGCTAGACACTGGGAGGCCCAGCTGCTCTCAGAGGAGAAGGCAGTGCATGCTTCACCATCTCAGCCAGAGCCAGGGCCCTTCCTCCTGATCTCTTGTCCACAGAAGCTGGATGATGCTGTCTGTAACTCAGCCCACTTAGCAAGCTGTGCTTGGCCCCCCACCCTGGGGGACATGCTGTGCACCCAAGGCCTACAACGGCAGAGAAGCCAGTGTCAACTGACCCCCTCATCAAGCACTTGGCAGGCCCCCTCCCCAGGAGCTGCAGCTGCACCTGTTCACTCCTCCTGGGTCTGCAATGTGACTTCTGGGGGTGGACAGTCCACAGAGTAGGCCTGCCCACTTAGGGCAGGGACATAGGGGCACACCCAATGTGTCAGGGCCAGTGAGAGTATGGGGCCTGGATGGTCAGGGAAAGCTTCTCAGAGGCAGCAGAACTAACAGGACGCCTGTGCTGGTCAGGAGAACAGAGGGAATGGCCCTGTGGGGGCCTGGAAGGATGCCACCCATTGTCGCCCATTATGAGCAGCAGATGGGTGGGTGAATGGGTGCAGGAGGGTCCTGTGAGGTCTGGCCAGTCACACTGTTGAGTCTGGATTTTGTCTGAGGGCACTAGAGAGCCACAGAAGGGCTTAGAGGAGAGTCATGGTCCACGTAGAGACGTTCTGGGAGCCAGGTGGAGATACAGATGGAAGTAGGGGGGACCCACGTGGAGGCAGGTGGAGTCCTGAGCAGGGCAGGGGAGGGGCAGATGGCACAGTGAGGACACCCGCCTGGCTCGTTCCTCTCAAGGACTCTTCCACTCCCACCCCCAGCAGGCAGGCAGCCTCCTCGCTGGCACCTGGTGGGGACTTGGAATTTCTGCCTGACATGTCCTCAACTGGTGGCCTGGGATGTGCAGAGAGTTTGGGTCTTAAGGGATGAGGGAGCTGGGCTCATGGGTGTGTCACAAGAGTGGTCACCGCAGGAGGCACATGAGGCCCCCACAGATATATTCATGTGACCATGAGGGGCTGGCAGGTCATGTGATAAGTGTGTGGGACTGCGCTGGGGAGGGGTTTCAGAAAGAACAGTGGGCTCGCTTCACAGGCAGGCACACCTGTGCGACACTTAATTTTAGGAGTCACCCTGGCTGGACCACACAGCACCCAAATATATGGCTAAACATTCGGTTGTATCTTCGAGGCATTTGTGGATGAGACTGACACTTTGTGGGAGAGCAGGTTGCCCCCCGGTGTGGACTCTGGGGCCTGGCACCAGGGCAGTCTGCTTCCCTGCTCCACAAGCTGAAGGAGTCGCCTCACCCCTGGGGCAGACTTGGGGTAGCTTCGGTTACAGCTGGGCACACAGAGGCCTGGGGAGCAGACCCGTCCACAGCCTTCCCCGCCAGGCACCTGCCTCCACCTCAAGGGCTCAGATCTGCAGGGATCAGATGTCTGTGAAAACTATCCCCAGAGGATCACCCGGAAGCTCCATTTCCAGCCAGGGTCAGGGTTCCAGAGCTGCTTCTGGCTGGTTACGCATATGACCTGTCCCATAAATCCCTTCCCTCCCACCGCCTCTGGGAGACAAAGATGACCAGACAGATGCAGTTCAGCCTCCTGGGTGCTTGCTTGGGAGAGACAGCCCCGTTCTGCGGGCGCGCCCCGCCTATGATGGCTTCACTGCAGCTGTGACAGGGCGGGAAAGAGCTGTGGCTGAGCCAGGTGGGGTGTCTGGACGCCAAACCCTGCGAGCTCTCTTTGGCCCTGGGAGGCCCAGGAAGGCTGAGGCAGACCCCCTCGGCCCAGGTGAGGTCTGACGTGGCGGCAACATCAGTGTGGCCTGTAGTTGTGGAAGTGTCTAGGTGGCGACTCCCAGCCCGATTGGACACACAGGCCCAAGTCTTCGGGGGCCCTCTGACCCCTGGGCCAGCTCGTTGCATGGAGCAAAATTGATCTGGAAACCACAGTGACTCCCGCATATCCCAAAACAAAGCAGGCCTCCATGTGCACCCTGTAGCCCGAGGCCACATGCCATCAGCCGGGAAAGGCCACTGGAAACAGGCCCTTCGCTGCTTCTCCAGCTGCAGCCTCCCCCATGGCTCCCTGGAGAGTACACTGCTCCAGCTCGGAAATTCTCCCTCTCCCATGCTTCCTGTCACTTGTATTTTTCTCCCCAGAAATGGGGAATTGCATGTGCAGGTGGCTCCTGGCAGCCAGTTGGTGTGGTGTGAACACGCACATCTGCTTCAGGTCCTGGGGGCACGGGCGGCACAGCCCCTGCTGGGGGACCAGGTCCTGCCCTCAGCTCCGCTTCTGTGCCAGACTGGGGGCTGGGTCTTTGCTCAGCCCAGCCCTGGGTGGCTCCCCAGTGCCCCACATGCCTGCCTAGCACCTGCTCCCTCCACTAGGAAGGTCCTTGCTCTGGGTCCAAAGGAACCCCCTGTCCTTTCAGGGCCACTGAAGCTGGCTGCCCCTCCAGAAGCCACCCACCTTGGCACCTGGGGGTGCAGTGCAGAGCAGACACTGTTGCCAGAGATGAGCACAGACTCCACAGGCCGCAGGCCAGTAGCCTTAGGCCATTGCCACCTGCTCTTGGCCCAGCTTACCCAGGTGCTGTGTGGGTGTGAAGATGATGACAAAGGTGACCGCACCTATGGTGCCACCCTTGCAGAGCCTCCAGCCTCCCTGAGGGGGCAACGCTGCCTTGCTGGCATGTGGCACAAGGCAGGTCAGGACCATGGACCACCTGCAGCAGCCTTTGAGCTCTGCAGAGCAGGCCCCTAAGGCCAGGGCCATGTTGGCAGGGCTTCCCGGAGGGGCAGCAGGGAGTTGCTGGCCTGCGGGAGATCAGGGTCTGGCTCAAGAGGGAATAGAGCAAAAACAGAGGGGACCCACGCCCCAGACTCGTCCAACCACTCACTTTTTTTTTTTAGACAGAGTCTCACTTTGTCACCCTCGGTAGAGTGCCGCGGCATCACAGCTCACAGCAACCTCAAACTCTTGGGCTCCAGTGATTCTCTTGCTCACCCTCCCAAGTAGCTGGGACTTTAGGCACCTGCCACAACGCCCAGCTATTTTCAGAAACAAAGTCTCGCTCTGGCTCAGGCTGGTCTCAAACCTGTGAGCTCAAGCAATCTGCTCACCTAGCCTTCCAAGTGCTGGGATTACAGGCACGAGCCACCGCACCCAGCCCCCAACTATTCTCTCTTTCATTCAGCCAAAATTCAGTAGATACCTACAGTGGCTGGGGTCACAAAGTGATCCACAAAGACAGGGTCCCTGCCCTGGGACCTACATGGAACAGGTAGGTAGTGGAGAGGCAGAGAGGAGAGGAGAAGAGGGAGGGGGTGAGGGAAGGGGTAGAGGAGAAGGGGAGAGGGAGGGAGCATGAAAGGTCCAGGTGGTGACTAGGGCAGGCCTGAGGTGGAGGGGGTGCTGGGGTGGGCATCCAGGAGACAGGGTGGTCAGGGAGGAGCTGAGGGGCTGAGGCTCCCTCCCACGCGCCAGGCCCAGCCCTCACTCACACTTGCCTCCCTGCTTGGTCTCCCCATGCACCTGCATTTTCAGGTGGGATGGATCCTCCGGGGGGGGGGGGACTATGTTCCCTAGAGCCCCTGCAAAGCAGCCCCCCAGGTCCCACGGGGACCATCCTAGGTCCTTCAGGGAGGGGCTGGGGAATCAGGGTTTGAGGACACATCCAAAGAAGCCCCTATCTGAAGTGCAAACCATTCCCCTGAGTGCCCTGAGGTCCACTCTGCTCAGAAGGAATGGAGGCTCCTAGGACAGTGTCCACCCAAAGAAGCCCCTGTCTGACTTGCAAACCATTCCCCTGAGTGCCCTGAGGCCCACTCTGCTCAGAAGGAATGGAGGCTCCTAGGACAGTGTCCACCCAGACACAGGTTTGCCCAGAGGAGGCTCCCCCCGGCCATGGGCCCCGGACTGCCAAGCTCCTGCCCTTGGAAGGAAAGGACGGCAGCAAGGGCTTCTCTCTGCTCTGCTTGCAAATGTGTCACAGGGCATTGCAGACATGACCGTGGGATTCCTTGAGGCCAGATGAGGCCATCTGTAGATTGAGACATGGACACCTGGTTCCCAAGGACAATAACAATCAGCCTATTGCTGGGCACGGTGGCTCACCCCTGTAATCCCAGCACTTGGGAGGCCGAGGCGAGTGGATTGCTTGAGCTCACAGATTAGAGACCAGCCTGAGCCACAGCGAGACCTCATCTCTAAAAATAGCCGGGCATTGTGGCAGGCCCTGATAGTCCCAGCTGTTTAGGAGACTGAGGCAAGAGCATCGCTTGAGCCTAAGAATTTGAGGTCGCTGTGAGTTATGACTCCAGGCACTCTACCGAGGCCAACAAAGTGAGACTCTGTCTCAAAAATAAAATAAAACAATAACCAGCCTGCCTCAAGATCTCCCTGAAAGCCTGCAGAGACAGTAAGTCTGCAGGGGCGGCCACTGGTGCTCTCCCACAGCACCCCATTGCCCTGTAGGCAGGGGCCCCCAGGTTTGGAGCCCTGGTCCAGGAGCGTCTTGGCAGCAAGCTCCCACCATCTCTCCCCCAGCCACTCACTGACCACATGTACCTTGGCCCAGCACCTGGGCCACTGATGACTTTCCCCAGGTCTTCAAGACAGGAGTGGGGAAACTGAGGCCCAGTGGACCAAGCTGCCGAAATGCTGACCCAAGTCCCCATCCCAGATTTAAACTCAGGCCTGGGCTCACTGCTTCTGCCCCTCCCTCAGGAAAGAACCTTAACAGCCCAGTGCAGGCCCTGGCAGATGGGGGTAGTCATTGTCACAGTCTCTCAGGGGAGGGCCAACTCTGGGTTCCAGGTCCCCAGCCTCTGATCCAGACTGAGCACCCTTGTGCACCATGCACCATGAGCTGGAGACAAATACACTGTCCCTGGAGTGGCATTTATTTGCTCCTCCAGGGAGGCAGTGGTGCATGGGGGCCGCCATGAGCTGCCAGCCTCCTCAGAGACCCAGGACGCTCGGGCTCTGCTCACATATGTACCCGCCCATGCTGAAGGCTCTGGCTGAGAGGGGCATCCCTAGGGGTCTCACGCCATCCCAAGCTTGCCATGACTCAGGTCCCCAGACTCACAGGCAGCTTGGGGCCCAGCAGGACTCCCACACAGAAGCGCTTGGCACAGAGGAGGCCCAGCTACTGGCAGCCTTCGGGGCAGAGAGGGAAGGACATGCACCACCCAGGGGCCAGTGGTTCCTAGAGATGCCACATATCTGTGCCAGGGCCACAGACCCACATGCCTGTGTGCACACTGTCCTCATGCCTATGAGCTAGGAGGTGTGCACATGCCCAGAACAGCACCAAGGGCACGCTTTGCCACACCTGCACAAATGTATAGATCTGCACTTGCGGGACACGCAGCCACGCCACACGAGCAGGTGCCAGCAGCCACAGGTTTGAGCATCAGCCCATCTGGGATGGTAAATTTTATGTGTCAATGTGTCTAGGCCACAATGCCCAGCCAATCGCTTGAACGCTATTTCTGGTGTGTTTGAGGGTGTCCCTGGATGAGACCGACATTTGACTCTAGGGACTGAGTGAAGCACTGCCCTCCCCAATGTGGGGTGGCCTTGTCCCATCTTCTGGGGACCTGAACAGAACAAAGAGGCCAAGGAACTGTGAATTCCCTCTGCCAACTTGAGCTGGGACATCAGTGTCCTCCTGGCTTGGCACTGAGACTCACAGAAGCAGCTCTCCGGGCCTCCAGCTAACACACAGGAGACTGTGGTGCTGGACAGCCTCCAGAGTCCCATGAGCCAGTTCCCTACAAGCAAGCCTCTTCCTACACGTCCCTGCTGGCTGATTCTCTGACACCCCTCCTTCCTGCCCCACACAAACATGTTCTTCAGCACAGTGCCGGGTACACAGCCAGTGGTCACGTCAACTCACACAGAGGGAGCCCCCATTTGAGGGCTTGGCTCTGGCCCAGTTAGTGCCCACAGCAGGTGTGCAATATTATCTCTGCCATCCCTGCTATCTTTGGACTGGCTGTTGATGGCCAGCAGAGCTGGGGCTCCATGTCCAGCTCAGTCATGTCCCATTCTCCCCGAGAACACGGTCCACATGCAAACTTCAAGCATACAGGTCACTCTATCCTCGTGACCCTCTCCACGGGCCCAGGGGTACCCCAGACACAGCAAGACACACAGCCCTCGAGGGCAGGCCAGTGCCCAGACTCACAAGCATCCCCTGTGTGCGCTCACGATGGGCTGCATCATGGCATCCCCCACACCCTCACCCTGCAATTGTCCAACCCCTGCCAGGAACTGGGTAGAAGTCAGAGGCCCACCCTGCCCCCTCCCTGTCCCCAAAGCAATGACATCGTCCTGGCTCCTGGCATTAGCAGCTTGGCTGATACATTGCCCGTGCGACGACTCAGCAGCCCTCAGCCAGTCCGTGGAGCGGCATCTGCTCTGCCAGAGTTGTCCCCACATCTGTCGGAAAACAGACTTGTATGCCCCCCTTGGCAACCTCTGGAGGAGCGTGAAGGGAGTCTCCAGTTCAAAGCCCACAGCCAAGCCAAGAACTAGGTTGGGGAGCTCTGGATAGCCCCCAGGGCCCACGCTTGCTAATGGGGGCAAAGGTACCCCCAGAGCAGCCTCCCCCAAAGAGGGAATCCCAAAGAGCCTCCCCCAAAGAGGGATGCTCAGGGCCACCTTCCCCTGGAATGATCAACCGTGCCCTGAGCCAGGTGTGGGAACTATATTCTCTAACCCAAATACATATCCCTTTCAACACAGATCCCCTGTCCTGCCTGGTGCAGTGAAGGACTCTACACATCAGCAAATGACCCATCACCATGTTTGTGACAATCCCGATAATGTCTGTATTTGAGGGAACTGCGTTTGGGGGGTACTGCAATTAGCCAGATGCCGAGGAGAAGAGAGCCACGCTCAAGAGCAGATACCTGGGCGAGAGTCCTGCTCTGCCTTGTAGCAGCAATAAAGACTTGGGCAGGTGACTACCCTCTCCAGGGCCATGGTTTCCACATTTGTAATATGGGACCAGCCATGGGGCCTACCTCATAGGGTCCCCGCCAGGACCTAGACCTGTGCCTGGCTCGGGGTAAGGGCTCCCCATGGGCTGTCATGCAGATGAAAACACACCTGGGAACTCCCGGCTCTACCCTGCTCTCCAGGAGAAGACACCAAGTCCAGGAAGGCCGGTGCCAGGGCCGTGCCATTTCCACTGGGCCCAGGCCAGGTGGTTGGTCTGCACAGCCCCTGTGGTTGGTTCTTACTCTGCAGGCATGAACCCCCCTGGCCAGACACAGTAGCCCCCAGGGTGCAATGGGAACTCCAGAATGTTGGAATTCATCGGTTCCTGGGACAATATTTCTAAAATCAAAGCCATTCCAAAAAATCCACAGATGTCACAAAGAAACCTGCTTTTTCCTCTGACAAAGCTTGGCCTGTCCTTGCCTGCTATGTTCCTAGGAGGTCCAGCTGCCCTCCCACCTTACCAAAGCCAACTCACCCCTTTCTTACCACCTGAGTCCACCTCCCCCTGAAGGCCACTCCACAGGCTATCCATATCACCCACTTCGGCCCTGGAACGTTATACCATCTACTCAAGGGTGTTCCACAATCAGAGGCAGACTGTGATGGTACTGCTCACGGGGTGGCCCTGCCTGGGGGTACTTGGGCAGGACAGAGCAGACCTACCCACCATCCCGGCCATCTAATCAGTCATTTCTGCCAAGGCCCCATGAGTCCCATTCTCCTGTAGAAATAGATCTTCTTAGGGTCCCCCACCCAGCAGAAGGGGAGGGTTGCAGCTCTCAGCCTCCTCTGGGGCAGGGGAGGGCTCGGCTTCATTAATCCCCAGGGCTCCCCCCCCCCCCACCCGCCCCAGCTCAGCCTCAGCCCCAGCAGGCAGGGCCTCAAGCCCAGGTGCCTGACTGTCACCAAGATAAAAGAGACGTAATTAAATTCCAATCAGCCGAGTGATTTGTTATCATAATGTAATATTTCCCTCCAGCCCCTTAAGCCTGCAGATCTGTCTCCGTCAGCTTGCCTAGATGGGGGTCCCTGCCTGCCTGGGCACCAGGCCTTCCTGCCACCCTGGGCCCAGCTGCAGGAGGAGTGATGGGAGGGGACGTCCACCCCACCTGCCCCTCTCGGCCACACACATCCCACCCCCAACGCCAAGCCGCTAAAGGTGATAATGAAGTCATTTTTCTAAGGAATGTTCACCTGGAAGACAGCCTCGTCCGCCCTGGCCAGCTAATCGAGCTGGGAAGGCAGGCCCAGGGGAGAAGTAGAGGGTGGAGGTGGGCGGGAATGGGCCCCGATGGTCTGCTGTGCTGTGAGCCTGCTGCTGCGTGGGTGTGATTTATGTGGGAGCTTGTCGGAGCCAAGACCCTGCCTCTACCCACCATATGCAGCCCCCGGCGGCCGTACTGTGATGGGGGAGTAGGCACCGGGGTCTGGCCTTGGGTGGACAAGGGCTCTGAGGGGCCGGTGGCCACACCAGCAAGGCTGCGTGAGGCCAGTTGTCAGTCATATGAACCTCGGCCTGGGCACGCTGGGGTCTGGGGGAAAGGCACTGCTCTCTGGCTGTACCCTAAGGCCCTTGTGCGAGGGTCCTGGCGCATCCCAGCAGGGCCCAGTTCATAGACTGTGCCAAGGACAGAGGCCCCTGTTGCAAAGGAGGACCCTAGACTTTATCATGACTGTGTATGGAAGAGCCTGGGACGGAACTATCCAGAAGGTGGCAGGGCTTAGGGTGCAGGACAGTTTGTTTACACCTTCCTGTTTTTCTGTGGCTTCCACATTTGCTAAATTGGGTCTGTTGACTTTTGGGGGTGGGAGCCACGGGCTATGTGTGGCCCGGCTGGCGGCAGAGGCAGATTGCAGACAGCCACAGGGGACGGGCGAGGGCTAGTCTGCGCCCTGGCTCCGCACCCACTGCCCGCCGCCCTCTGACCAGGCGCAGAGCGCTGCTGTCAGAGGCAGCTCCCGCCCAGCACTGCCTGAGTGTGGGCCGGTTTAGTCTCCAACTCAGGGATGCAGCTGTCCACACATGGAGAGGTGCAAGGCGTCCTCATGAAAGGCCTGTCCTGCCCCTCCCACTGTACCTCCCGCCCTGGGACCTCTCAGCAAGCCCGAGGTGGGAGTCATCATATCTGCATCTGTGGGGAAGGCCACAGGACCCAGAGCGCTGAGTTGCCACCTAAAGTCACACAGCTACCAGGGCAGAGCTGGGATTCAGAACCAAGTGGACTGACCCAGAGCCAGTCCCTCAACCTCTGCAGGGCTGCCAGTGACTTGGAGGGCACCTGTCCGGCCAGGCCAAGCCCCAGGCATGAGCTTCACTGAGGGAGCTACTTGGTGTGGTGATGGGGCGGTCTGCATGGTGCTGGAGAGCACACAGTGAGAAAACCCTTTTGTTCAGGGCTCAATCTTTCCATAATTCCCTTTGCCAATGTGGCAATTTTTAAACAATAAATAAAAGGTATAAAATAAAACAGAGAGGGAGCTGAGGCATCCATGCTTCTTAACTGGGGAAGACTTCAGAATTGCAGAAACCCACCCCTGGTCCCACCCGGGGGCTGTGAGATGCCCCTTTCTGCATTATAGGGCACACACAGCCCCAGAAGGCCAAGGGGGCCACAGCATGGCCATTAGGGACTGGGGGCTGGGTGTGTCAGAAAATTGGGGTCACCCAGAGGGACAGGACAGTTCCCGACTATGATCATAGGTTCCTTCCCCAGGAACACATCATGAGAATTACTAGTGGGGCGGGGGCAGTCTTTGCAGGTTTCTGAGGCTGGTGAGGCTTAAGCTGTGACTGTCATAATGGGACACTCCATCCCAGGCTGGAGCCTGCAGACATCCAAGGGTTGGGAGGAGAGCTTTCCAGGCTGCAAGTCTAAGTCTGCCTTGTTCACCTGAGAGTTGGCACCTCCCGTGTGGGGAGCAGCAGCACCCAGCCGGCCACATAGACAAGACCACCTGGGGCAAAGCTCTTGTGGCAGGTAGTCCCCAGAGCCCATCCCCAGTTGTGAAAAATGCAGGTTCCAAGCCCCACCCACATTCACTGGCCAAAGCCACAGGGATTTTAGTGCCTCTGCTGGTGCAATGTCTCCTACATGGCACCCTCACCAGCTGGGCCTGCATGGGTGGCCTGAGCCTTCTGGGGTCACCTGCTCCTCAAGGGCAGCCAGAGAGAAGGTCTGAGCCATCCCCTCTAGGGCCTGTTACTGCACCACAGGTGGGGTGGGACAGGCCCAGCAGAAGAGGGTCCTAATTGAGCAGTCCATTCCATCTGCCACGGGTGTGGGAGACGGTCCTGGCCACAGCAGGGGTGAGGGTCGTGTTCTGAGAAGCACTCCAGCCTGCCACGGGGTAGTGTCCAGGTGGTCCTCCCTCCTGCCTCCCTCTCAGGGCATCCACAGCACTTTCCAGAGCTTCTGTGACTTGTCAGATGCCCGTGCATAGGTCCATCCATCCGTGAGTCCACTCACCCACTTCATCACCTGCCTGTGGGGGCAAAGGTGCCAGAGAAAGCTGTGGGCTTCCAGATGTGGCCTGCCTCCAAGCAGCTAGGGTTCAGGTCCCTGCCCACAGACTGCCCTGGGGCTGGTGAGGTGGCAGGGCTCAAGGCGCCCATGCAGGAGGGCCCTGGAGCCCCATGAAGAAGTCTGAGATGGGAATGGAGGAGAGCTGGGGCTGGTGGGTGCCTCTGTCTCCTGGAAGCCAAACCTTCCAGGACAGGAACAGTGGGGGCTTAAGTGGACATGAGGTCACGGTGTTGCAGAAAGGGTCCTGAGGCCAGGTCTTGGGCCGATCCCTGGCCTCCCTCTCACTGCCGGGTCATGCTGACCCCCAAGCCCAGCTTCCCCACCTGGTGCTTGCCTCACCAGAGCGATGCATGCATTCAGCGCTGGGCATAGCACTGGACACCTGTGCTCAAGATCACAGCCCCGGGCCCCAAGACAGACCCATCTGCAGCCAGTGGCCGAGGCTAGGGCTCCTGGGGCAGCAGCCAGCTTCTTTAGGGAGATGTCCCACCAGCTCCTGGCTGCGTAAGAGAACAAACGTGTCAGGGAAATTGCCCAAACCTTTGCAAGAGGGAAAGAACGTGATCGGGAGGGGAAAGAAGCAGCTTGTGCCAAGATGGTTCTAACAATACTATTCACACAGCACAGAACTGGCACCCTCCCAGGTGCCCAACAAAGGGGCTGGGAAAGCCGGCGGCTGGGAAGGCAGCTGCGTGTGCCCTGTCGGCACACAGCGCCTGGCAGAGTTGGCAACAAAGGCAGGGAGTGGGCGGAACGGGAGCCATGGGCACATTGGCCAAGCACCACCGCTGCCCAGGTGGGAGGCCAAGGTGAGGGGACACACAGGGGGACAGTGGCTGGGGGTCTCCTGTGTCCCAGTGACCTGGCTCTGCAGGAAGCCCCCTGTCTTGCTGGCACTTTTTAGTGCAGGGAAGGGGCTCTGGAGACAGGTGGGTGGGGGCCAACCAGGCCTGCCATTACCAATGGTGCCATAGCAGGCCAGAGCCTCCCCCTTGCTGAACCTCAGTTTTCCCAGCTCCAAGTGGGGTGGCCACAGTTCTGTCAAGCAGAAATCAGAGGGCGTGGCCCTTGCCTGGCATATAGGTGCTCAGGAAGGTACAGCTGCTGCCTCATCAGATAGTGAGGTTGCCAGTGAAGGGCTCCACGGACCCTAGAAGTGCAGGCTACCCCCAGCCTCCTGCCATTCTGCAGACCAGAGCCCACCCCCGCACCTTCCCTGCCCCACCTCTACATGAGCCACCCCCTTGTCAGCAGCCGTTGGCCTAAGTGAGTTGGGTAAGAGCCGCCTGCAGACCTCTGCACACACTGCCTGCGGGCGCCCTGAGAACCAGGGGTGGCTGTGGAAAGGGAGCAGGAGCCCAAGACTCCCACGCAAACCAAGGCACGAACTGTGGGTAACAGGGGGACTTGACCAGCCCCCCAGGGGACCTTGTGGCAGGGGCATGGGCCCAAGGGCAGACTTGGGAGCTGGGAGGTGGAGAGGACACTGGGGCCTCCACAGTTGGGGTGGGCGGGGAGGGGAAGCAGTAATGGACAGCTCACTTGCTGGGGTCCAGTGGGGGACCTGTGCGGGGGCTGCCTCAGGAGTCTGAGCATTACGGGGAGCAAGGGCCTTGGGGGCAAGGACAGAACCTTCTGGTTCAATGCATCCTTGAGCAATCAAGTGCCTTGGGGGGTGCTAGGGAGGCTGGAGGAGTTTTGCACCAGGGAGAGAAAGTTAACCAAGCCTCAGCTCTGTCATGGGACGGCCCTGAGGTCCTTTGAGGGATGCCCTATGCATTTCCCATGGCCCCAAGTGCAGGGAAGCCCTTCTTGATCGCCAGGCATTCACCATCACCATTTTGCACATTTTACAGCTAGGAAAACGCAGTCTTGGAGGGCTCTCACAGACAACAGCAGCATCCCAGAATTCAAACTCGGGCCTTGAGTCCTGCTCCCCTCTCTAGTGAACGTGTTGCCCAGCCTACAGCCGACAACTACAGAGTCCAAGGATGGGCAGCTCAGCCCCTCACGGCCGGCACCCAGACGGGCATCCTGACTGCCTGCCCTGGTCCCAGTCTTGGTTCCAGGACTGGGACAACACCAGCTATTCCCTCTGGGTGGATGTGCTGGGCCCAGGCTCTGCAGACCTGGGGGTGGCTCCTCCGGAACCCGCGGGAAGAGCTGTGCACGTACAAGCCATTTTCTCAGATGAGTTATAATTTTCCCTCATTTCCCCTTCAAAACACACTAATTAAACGGACATTGTTGAGACAGCCAATTGAAATGCAAAAAAGCATCCTCTTTCTAAAGAACACCCCATTCCTCTGGAGGCAATTGTGTGCATTGTGTAATCTGAGCATAGATGCGCACATGGGTGCACACGTGTGCAAACGCATACACACACAGTACACGCCCATGCACTCACATGCACACACCCGTGCACACACACGTGCACGAACCCAGTGAAGACACCCAGCCTTACTTACACGGTGAGTTTCTGTGTCCCGTGCTGGGACTGTGTAGGCGGTTTTCCCGACGTGTGCTGCAGTCAGCAGGGCTCCCATGAACTGAGAAAACCCTCCTCTCCCGCACTGCCAAAGTCTGGAGGCATGGGCAGAAGCCAGGCAGGAACCCCCCCTCGTCCGGCATTGTGCAGGGACCCCCCCACCTGGAGCTCTGCAGCGTGTTTCTCCTCTCTGCCCTCCTCCCTGCCCCTCACCCTGTGGGGGTTTCTGGACCCTGCCTGGGGGAGGGTGCAGGTGGCCTTATGAGGCTGGCCAGACCCTGACCCCTGACTGGGGAGACTGGGGGAGACAGAGGAGATAGCCAGAGCCAAAACACTCCTTATTAAATGTAACCTGTCTCTTTTTCTTGTTTGTTTGTTTGTTTTGAGACAGTCTCACTATGTCACCCTCAATAGAGTGCTGTAGCATCATAGATCACAGCAACCTCCAATTCTTAGGCTTAAGCGATTCTCTTGCCTCAGCCTCTCAAGTGCTGGGATTACAGGCTGAGCCACCGCACCCAGCATCCCTCAGTCTCCTTAAATCAAGATGTAACAGACACAGATAATACACCCACTGTCACAGGGCGACGGTCTGCACAGCCACCACCCAGGCAAGACACACACATTGCCATCCCTTGAAAGGGCCCTAAAGCCCCATGTCACCCCCCCAGTGGCTGCCCCACACCCCCAAGGGAGCCACTGTGGTTGCTGGGAGGTGTGGACAAATGATCTCATTTCTCACTGCACATCTGGCTTTGACTCTGCTCTTGGTGCGAGCTCCCCACAGGGCATGTGGTGCCTACACACACATGTGTCTGCCGGCTCACTGTGGAAGGACACCTGGATGTCCCCAGCTTGGGGTCAGCAAAAACAAGACTGTGATAGCTGTCACTGTGCATTGCGGTGCCTGCAGGCACAGGTCTCTGTAGGGCAGGGACCTAGAAGTGGGATTCTGGGTGGTGGAACATGTGACTCCTGCGGGCCAAGGGCACTGCCAGAGGCCCTCCAGAAGAGCAGCAGGCCAGTCTGCAGAATAGAGTGAGGGGCAGCGTGTGTGGATGCTTGTGTGTGTGGGAGCATGTGAGAGAGCGTGAGCTGGGTGCACATAAGCATGAGTGTGTGTGAACAAGAGTTTGCAGGAAATGCCATATATGCAGGCCTCGGGTCAACAGAATCTCATAGGCCACGGTGTCAGAACTCAATCCTGAGGGTACTGGGGAGCCAGAGAATGTGGTAGTGTCAGGTTGATGACATAGGTAGGTCCTTCAGGTGCTAGGTGGAGGCTGAGCTGGAGGCAAGGAGTGGCAAAGGTGCCATCTGGAACCTTAACCACGGCAGGACACAGGGTGGCCTGGCCAGAGCCAAATCAGGGATGCCCTTTGCAGAGGCATTTGGCAAATAAATGTGTCTGGGCAGGAACCTTTAAACCCACATCCAGGGCAGGGAGAGGCAGCCACAGCACCCCCACCCCAAGTGTCTCCTCCCACCTGAACCCCAGCCCAGGTCCCTCAACTGCAGAGCACCAGTACAGCTGGAAGGATGAGAGGAAGGGAGAGAGCACCTGTCCCAACAGCCTGCCCCGATTCTCCCCAAGGCCAGGGAGCTGGCGGCCAGCTGCTCTGTTTGACAGGTGACATTGCAGGTTGAGCTGTCACTTAGAGCCAGACTGCCTGGGCCTGACTCTCAGTCTGCCACTTGCAGGCTGGGTGACCCTGGGGGAGTGACTTGGTATCTCTGAAACTCACTGTCTCCATCCGTATTGTTGGTATTGTTCCGTTTCTGCCACGCGACGAACCCAAAACTCTGACTTCAACAGCAGTGGTTTCCCAGTCTGTGGGTCATGCTGGCTCTGGTGGGCTCCACTGGACTCTGTGGAATTGACCCCAGGCCTCAGGTTGGGTCCCTGTCCCTGAACCAGGGGTTCCCGGGTACACCCTTCCGGTGACAGCTTGCTGGAAGTGAGAGCAAGCTGCTCCAGAGCACACAGGGCCTGTCCTACCTCATGTCCACAAGCACCCCGGGGGGCCCAAGCCAGGCCCAAGTTCAAGCCCCACACAGACAGATGGACAGACAGATGGAGGGGATAGGGAAGTTACTGCTCCTCAGTGGGAGGCTAGAGAGTAGGCTCAGAGTGCATGAGGAGCTGGGCACTATCTGCAAGGCCTCACCTCTGTCACTGGTGTCGGATCAAAGAAGGGTCGTGCAGTGCCCAGCACTGTGTTCCAGCCACATGAGCTTTCACCATGTAGCAAGAAGCAGCCCCAGGTCCCTGCGCCGCACCTGGCCCACCTCCACCTCTATCTGGCCCCATGAAACACGGCCAGCACACAGCCAGCCCCAGGAAGGAGGTGACCCTATTTTGACGCCCCTGGGTCTGCCCAACCACCTCGGCACCAATGCCCCAGAGTGCTCCAGACCTGACCACCAGGTCTCTTAGCCCACCTCGGGGCTGGGCTGGGATGACCGACAGCTCAACTTATCAGATGAACAAACAAGGAGGAAAAGGGGGGCCAGGCATTCGTGGAGGGGCCAATCACAGGCTCTGAGAGTTGGAGCAAACCCCAGTAAGACTGGGTCAGCCTGGCCTTACTGCAGAACCCCACTTGCCAAACCTCCACGCCAGAGGCTACCTGGCTTTGCTCATATGCCTCCAGAGACAGGTATCTCACTCCCACTTAGGCACCAGTTAGAAAGTTCCTTCTTACCTGATCCCAGTGATGCCCAGGGTCCCGCCTCTGCCCACACTGGGCAGGTCTTCAGCCAACCAAGGCACAAGCAGAGTGTGCACGTTTTGAGCACCTGCTGAATGCTGCTGGTGGCACACCTGCATAGTGGACACCATTCCCTGCCCCTGGGATGCTTAGAGGAGCTCAGACACTGCAGGGTCACCCAGCTAGAGGTCAAAGCCCTGTGCCCTGAATGCTGGGGTTGCCACCTCCCTATCACCCCACCCCCATTTCCTACAGCTCCAGCAGCAGCAGGGGCAAAAGTCATCCAGGTTTCCTTGCCTCCCCACCCAACCCAGAGTGCCCTGTGCTGACTGCCCAGTGGGCATCCTCATGGCTCCAGGGTGACAGCTGGGAGGGAGAGAGAGACACAGTTGGAAGGAGAGAAAGAGAAGGGAGAGAGGAAAAGATAAGGGGTGGGGGCACTAGCTGCCACCAAGGCATCGTCCTTCTTAGCACCACTTAGCCCAACTGTTAAAAAGATTCAGAGGCAATTAGGCTCAGGGGAAGCCATAAATCTCAATAACCATCAGCCTAAGTTTTCTTCCCTCCTTGAAACAACAGATATAATTTCACTGGTGGCGGCCCAGATTCCCAGGGGCCTTCTGATAAAAAGCACTTCTTCAAAACATCAAACCCAAGTTCCTCTCTCCTTTCAGGCAACCAGAGGGTCAGTTTCCTGAGAAGGGCTGGAGGCCCGGGTCAGGGGTGGGTGGGCAGGAGTGCCGCCCCCCAGTGTGCCCTGAGGTCAATGCTGAGGCTGTGGGTTCCAAGGTCACTCTGAGGCCTCCTTGAGGCTGATGTGACATCTCTGAGGGATGACCCCAGTCTCTGTTTGGTTACCATGGGGGGTGGGGTGCCCACTCCCTCCCAAAGCCAGATTAGCTGGTCCACCAGGACAGGGATGACTGTCCTGAAGGGATACGCTCTGAACCTGCTTCCTGGGGTATCCTCAGAGAGACTGGGTGAGGACCTGCAGCAGTGTCGGGTAGGGGCCCTGGGCAGGGCAGGGGGTGGGGGGGGGAGAAAATACATTTCACCTGTGGTTTTGTTCTGGGCCTATCTTGGGCACAATGGGGCTTAGGGAAAGCTGCCAGGAATGTGGGGGCCTGGGAGAACCTGACCTGCCCCCCCCTCCTTTGGCCCTGGGGGTACCCCTTCCTGTCCCCCCAGCTGCCACCCTGGAGTCCTGTGGATGGGAAGGAGTGAGGGGATACCATCCCGTCTCACAGGAAGGAGGCCCAGGCTCTGGGGGTCCCACAGATGCTGTGGGCCTGAATTCAAGCCTCAGTATCTGGCTCCCATGCCTGGGCCGGGAGCCACCAGGCTGGGTACTGGAATGGAGGCTGCCCATAGGGCTTGGGGTCAGGGCAGGGTTGAAAGAAAGGGCCTCAGCCTTCCCCCTCTGCCTGTCCCCATTCCTGCCTTTGCTGGTTTTTGAGCCATAATTAGGCATCTCCTGGGTCCTTTCTTCCAGGTGGGACTGTGCTGACTCCTCATCACAACCTGTGGCAGGGGTGGGAGCTCTAAACTGTCATTATACAGAAGGAGACTGAGATTGCCAGAGGCACCACATAGCCGCGGCCCTCTCCTCAGAGAAGCCTCCAGCTATCCCAAGCTGGAGGAGGGACTGCCTTCCAGCTCCCCATCCTCAGCGGGGAGGGAGGGGACCCAGCTGGCCAGGTCACTGAGGACCTGGCATTCTTGCCTTTTGCCCCATTGGACGGGGTTAGCCAAGGGTAGACGCCTAATGGGTAGGGTTCCCAGCTCCCTTAAGCTCATAGGTGCCCTCCCTCCTCCCCAGGGGATCCCTCCATAAGATGAGGGCTGCTATGAAGATCTAGAAAGAAATGAGGGGAGAATGTGCAGGACGCTCCTGAGGACTCCCCTGCATGTCACTTGCCACTGGTGGTGCCTGAGCCCTCCACAGTAGGTTCCTAGACGTGCAGACAGCAAACAGCTGTCCCTCCTGGAAGGCCACCCTCTCCCCAGTCCTCACCCTGGCTGTACCTCCCACTGGTGCCAGCCCATAGTATCTTATCAGGAGGGGCACAGAGCTGGGTCCATGGCCCCAGCCAGCCGGTCCACCCTGCAGGCCCCGAAGAAAGGAGCCAGCCGCGTTGGGAGCAGTGTGCCCAGGCAGCCCCTGAGAGCTGGCGTAGCCGGTCCCCCACACCCCCTGCAGAGAGGCCTGCTCCTCCTCGGCTTCTGGGTCCCTCTTCCTCCTTCAAGGGGTCTCGGGATGTCATCATGAAAGGCCTTGGAGAAAGAGCAAGTCCCAGGCTAGGGACAAACACACATAGCCGCTGTCTGGGTGGGAAGCCCCTGCACCCCACGCACCATCAGAGAAGCCCAGAGAGGCTCAGTCTTGTGCCAGAGCCACACAGCAGGAGCACAGCCCAGGTGGGGTTTGACCCCCTGTCTGCCCGGGTCTTGAGTCTGGGACTATGGCTCCACATGGAACAGGTGGGGTTTGAACCTGGGTCTGCCTGGGTCTTGAGTCTGGGTCTAGGGCTCCACATTGGACAACCTTTAAGGACGTGGGGGAAACTTTAGGGGTCACAGACAGGGAGACCAAGACCTTCCGGGGGACTTTTCCAAGGTCATACAGTGAGCCAGAGCAGAGCTGGGAGGAAGACCTAGACTTCTAGACACTAGTCAGAGCTAGGCCCACCCACTGCACCAAGCCTCACACCTGCCTCCAGGCACATGTCCCAAGGCCCTAGGAGGACAGATGATGGACACCTGGCCTCAGGGATCCTTCCCACCCAGTCTCAGTACAGTCCTGGGTACAGTCCATCTAACCTCCATGGTGGGCACCAGATGTACCTGCCAACTTCATGCCACCTGTGACAAGGGCCCTGTGAGGCCAGGGAGGCCCTTCTGCTTCACCTGTCAAGTGTGACTGCCCTTGCCCTCAGGTAGCGGCCTCTTTTCCAGCTGGCTATCGCCAAGGGATGCTGACTGTCCCTTAGGGATGCTGCTAACCCTCCAGTTGCTCTGAGCTCTTGGGCACGTGGCCCCTTGTATACCCTGAGGCCAGAAGAAGGGCATCTGCTGTCCCTGAAGGCTCTCACCAGGTAGCAGAAGTGACAGTCTTGGGCGCCAGCTAGCTGCATCTGTGTGCAGACATGCCTTCCCCACCAATGATGGTGGGCAGAGTAGCAGTGCTGGTCACTCCTTACATTTGTTGTCTGTAGTTCAACAAGCACCACAGACTGCAGCGCTCAGAGCACCTTCAGAAACTCTGTAGGCTGGGAACCCATGCGCGGCTTCGCCAGGGCCTCCGCCCAGAGTCTCACGTGGCTGAAATCAGGGTCTGCTATGCTCGCACATAAAGGCTCAAATAGGCAAGAGACACTTTCCACTGTCCCTCAGGTGGTCAGCAGGACACAATGTGGCTGTAGGATGCAAAGAAGCTTCTCCAGAGCCGGAGCTAGAACAGGAGGAATCTGCTGCTTCCAATCTCTGCCCTTGACTCGCTGTTCACCAGGCATCGCCAGGCCCACCTCCCTTTTGATGAATTAAATTCAGCAGATCAGCAGCTTTCACTTTAACTTAAAAATCCCTTCCCCTTTGCCATGGTCTGCTGCCTAGAAGCAACTGCAACTCTCACCCACACTGGGGGAGAGGGCCTGGGAGTCATCTGGGAACCCCACCACCACACCCTCCACGTACCACTATTAAGCAGCAGGCTGCGTGCTGGCCCTTAACATGGGCACAGTCTTCGATCCTCTTAGGACAAAGGTAGGGACTGTCATATCACCCCTCACCATCGGCCCTGTGCCCTGCATGGCTGCCCCATGGCCTCTCTAACCTCGCGTCCCCTCGCTTTCTCCAGCTCTGCTCCCCCTTCTGTCCCTGAGGGGAAGCTCTTCCCTGCCTCGGGAACTTTGCACAGGCTGCTCCCAGCCCTGAATTCTCCCCTCCCCACTCCCACTCCCACACGTCTGGCACCTGCTCATCCTCCAGGACTCAGCTGGAATTTTACTCTCCCAGAGATTCCCCCAGCCGTGCCCTGGTGTCATCTCTCAGGCACCTGCTCTTCACCCTCATGGACACCTAGGACAGCGTGCCCTTCTAGGTCTCTTCTCCCATGTGCCCTCTGACGTTGTCTCCCCCTCTGGGACCTTCCTGTCACCACTGACGCAGTGTTGGTGCCCCACGATGGTGGGCAGGATTCCACAGGCCACCAGTACCCCAGCCCACTGTATGTGCCTGATAAAGTTTCCTCCCCAGAGAATGTGAGGGACTGGAGAGTGTGAGAGGAAGCACCACGATTACATCACCATCGGAAGAGACACTACAGGTAGGGACTTAAGGCTCCTGGTCAGTTGGTTCTGAGATAATGAAAAGGAGATGATCCCTTTTTTGTGTGTGAGACAGAGTATCACTATGTCACCCTTGGTAGAGTGCTGTGGTGTCACAGCTCACAGCAGCCTCAAACTCTTGGGCTTAAGTGATTCTCCTGCCTCTGCCTCCCAAGTTCCAAGTTCCAAGCTGGAACTACAGGCACCTGCCACAACACAAGGCTATTTTTTGTTTGTGTGCTTAGCAGGCTCAGGCCAGGTTCAAACCCACCAGCCCTGGTGCATGTGGCTGGCACCCTAACTACTGAGCCACGGGCGCCGCCAAGAGACGATCCCTTTAAATCTGGGACTAGAGGTCAGAGACAAAGGAAGGCAGGAGCCTTCAGGGACAGCAGATGCCCTTCTTCTGGCCTCAGGGTGTACAAGGGGCATGTGCCCAAGAGCTCAGAGCAACTGGAAGACTAGCAGCATCCCTAGGGGACAGTCAGCATCCCTCGGGGACAGCCATCAGCCCTTGGGGACAGCCAGCTAGAAAAGGGGCTTCAGACTCTCAGCCACAAAGAAGCAATTCTGCTGACCCCGAGGGAGCCTGGAAGCAGGACTGTCCCTAGTCAAGGCTCCAAGTGAAAACACAGCTCTGCCAATGTCTCGATTCCAGCGTGCTAGCCCCTGAGCAGAGGGGTCCAGACAGGACATGCTGGGCTCCCGACCACCAGACCTGCGGTGTGCTCCAGTCTGCTGCCCGAGTGTGGGGAGCGTGTGCAGCGACTCTGACCAACACACTCATCACCTCTGCCCTGCAGCTGGCCCGACCACCAGCCCTCTGACCCTGCCTGAGGACACTCTCTGGACATGAGCCTAGACTGCTGTGTGGGGCAGAATGCAGGGGTTTAGCTCCAGGTAAGCAGCTTCAGCCATCGACTAACGGAATAGTGGACACTTCCGCACTCCCTGGCCCGGCTGGCTGACCCTGCACTGATTCCAAGGTTCCAGCTGGGCTGCACTGTGGGTGTCACAGCTATAACCTACTACTCTGCTTGCCCTTGTCCTTCCCATGTCCTCCTGGAGTGTCCTGGGATGCTTCCCCCTCCTGCCCACCCCACCCTGCACCCTGCGATGGCCCATCTCAGGCCTTACTCTGGTCCCGCCTCCCTGGCCTGGCACCTGTGATATGAATTCCCACTTCCAGCAGAAGGAGATACGTCAGTGACCCTGGAGCCTAGGGTCACACCGTCAATAGAAGGCAAAGCTGGGATTGGAAGCGGGAGCCAGCCTGGACTACCAGGATCCACGGCCCTGGTTACCAGTGAACGTGGCTGCTGAGGTCCTGGGTCCTCATGAAGCTTCTCCTGGTGTGGGAAGGGAAGCACCCTGCCGGCCCCCACCCCCTGCCCTCCTGCCTGTCAGCATAACATGTATTTAGAAATAAATACATTTAGTAGGAAGAGTAAGGATCTTTAAAAAAGAAGACTGAGATGCCCAAAGGGGGATGTCTAATTTCTACCCCATTTCCCAGTTGGATTATAAATCCACATAGGAACTGAGCTCTGGGCCCAGGTCAGAGAGCAGGGCCTGTGGCCTTCCTCCTCGTCCTCCTGCCTTGCCAGATCCCAGACAGCCACAAACCACACCCATGCGGTCACCCGCTGCTGAGCCCAGGTGTCATCCTCACACCATGGAGCCTGGCCTCAAGCTGGCTCTCCTGAGGTCCCAGGGCATTGCTCAGGCTGACTTGGGATGAGCAGCACCACACAGGTGGGTAGGGCAGCACGTACGTGAGGTTTAGACATGGTGAGAGGCAACATCAGCTATGGAGATGGTGTTTCCATGTGCGTCTCAACAGTCCACAGAGCTGACTTGTGTCCTGGGCCTTCTCCCTCACATGCACCCAAGCTCAACTGCAGCTCAAACCTCCCATGCCCTGCTGGAGGAGCTGCAGCCATCCCAGGGTCCAGATGAGGAAGTGGCCTGGCAGCAGGGCCCAGGTGGAACAGGGACACTCCCTTCTCCATGACAGGACCCTTCTTTTACTCTGATGGTGACTCACGTTGAGGACGACTCTCAGAGAGGACCAGTCCTGCTATGCAGGGATGTGTGGCAAGCTGGTCACTCAGGCTACAGTGACCATCACTTGGTGGTCCCACTGCCCGTGCCTATGCAGCACTGCCGACAACAGCTCCTAGCCCTGAAGCCTCCGTCCTGAACTGTCCTGGGAGGTGGGCACTGGGACAGCCAGACCCACTGTGTTCACACAGCAGGATAGCATCAACAGCAGGGTTTAAACCCTGCTCCAGCTCTCCCCAGGCTCCCTCTCCAATGATGGAAAAAACTGCTCTCATTTTAGCCTATAGTCACTTCTGTGACTCCCCAGGAAAAAGTTGGGTGTCCAGCTAGGAGCAAGCCACCCCATTAGTCAAAAAAATCTAAAATGTAATCCCCTGTCCACTCTGCAGTCACCTTGGTGACCCAGGCCTTGCTGTGGACAGCCAGGCCTATATGGCCCAGGGGACCTAGCAGGAGCGAGAAAGAAGGCTCACACCCACAGCGCCACCCTGAGCAGCCTGCCAGCCTGGGGCAGCTCCACCTGCCTTATACCTGCTGCCCGCCCTCTGGCTGAGGCTGTCCTGCAGCCTGGATGGACGGCCTGGGCTCTGCACTACACAGCTCACAGCAACCTCAAACTCTTGGGCTCAAGTGATTCTCTTGCCTCAGCCTCCCAAGTAGCTGGGACTACAGGCGCCTGCCACAACACCCGGCTATTTTTCTGTTGCAGTTGTCATTATTGTTTAGCTGGTCTGGGCTGGGTTCAAACCTGCCAGCCTTGGTGTATGTGGCTGGTGCCGTAACCCCTGTGCTAC
This sequence comes from Loris lydekkerianus, assembly GCA_963574355.1. NCBI lineage: Eukaryota > Metazoa > Chordata > Mammalia > Primates > Lorisidae > Loris > Loris lydekkerianus. The sequence goes on along the minus strand of CAUYPK010039180.1, from coordinate 56,730 downwards.
TGGCGCCAACCCTGGCTCTGCACTTCTTTAAGGCTGCCCTCTTCTGTCTCTCCAGAAGGTTCCACTGGAGAGAACACCGGTGTTTCTCTAAATGCTGATGGGTATATAGCCCAGGGAAACCCACAGCCTCTAAGTCCCAAAGCCTTAGGGATTACAAACTGATTCTCTGAGCTTCTGGTCAGGCCTTGTGGGTAGGGGGAGTTCTCTCCACATTGAACTACTCAAGGAAGGTGGAGTCTCATTTCCAGGTGCCCACTCCCCACCTGATTTCAGAAACTGGACCTTCCACAGTGAAGAGGACCAGCAAGCAGCTCCCTCAACAATGGCTGAAGACTTAGCCCTGAGCACTTCACTTAAGTCCAGAGGATGTTTGTTCATAGAGCAGGCCGTCCACTAGCATTCCACAGACGTGGCTCACAAGGTAGGCTTAGCTGCCTGTGAACGTCTGAAGTTCTTATCTCGGCTGAAATGGTGGCTGAAAGGGATCCATCCATTGACCCATCTATCACCCACCACCCACCATCCATTCACCCTAATACCCACCGAGTCACCATTCACCACCCACCATCCATTCACCCTAATACCTACCCACTGATCCACCATCCACCATCCCCTACCCTAACACCCGCTGCCCCACGCATGCATTCAAGCACCCGTCCATCCATGCATGCATGCATCCATCCATGCATCTACCCATCCATTCATCCATCCATCCATCCATGCATCTACCCATCCATCCATCCATGCATCCACCCATCCATCCATCCATGCATCTACCCATCCATCCATCCATCCATCCATGCATCTACCCATCCATCCATCCATGCATGCATGCATCCATCCATCCATGCTTCTACCCATCCATCCATCCATCCATGCACCTACCCATCCATCCATCCATGCATCTACCCATCCATCCATGCATCTACCCATCCATCCATGCATCCACCCATCCATCCATCCATCCATGCATCCACCCACCCATCCACCCATCCATCCATCCACCCATGCATCCATCCATCCATCCATCCATCCATGCATCTACCCATCCATCCATCCATGCATCCATCTATCCATCCATCCATCCATCCATCCATGCATCCATAATCCACTCACCACCTATTATGTTCCTTACTCTCTAGTCCCAGAGGGTACAGGTACACCAGCCTGGTGCCTGTCCTTGAGGACACAGAAACGTGAAAAGATGCTTATAAAGCAAGAGTCGGGGTACAGGCATTCTGCACAGGAGGAATGTACCCAGCAGGACCGTGTGCCCAGCAGTGCAGTGAGCGCACTGTACCTGTGCTGGCTCATGAAGGACTTCCTGCTGAGCACCGTGCCAGGCTTCTCTGCTGCTTCTCTCTGCCTTTTGAATGTTCTAGAAGTAGCATCCTCCCTCCAATCTGAATATCCAAATCTCACCTGCCTTCTTAGGTGCAGATCCAAGGTGAGGGCTCCTGAGCATCCCGAGGAGTGCGGGCCAAAGACCCAGACAGCCGCCTGACCCTTCCCTCTGCAGAACCAGATAGCTGCCTGACCCTTCCCTCTGCAGCCCCTGGACAACCCGCCTTGACTGTTCCCTCTGCAGATACAGACAGCCACCTGACCCTTCCCTCTGCAGACCCAGACAGCCCTCCTTGACTGTTCCATCTGCAGCTCCCAGACAGCCCACCTTGACTGTTCCCTCTGCAGACGCAGATAGCCACCTGACCCTTCCCTTTGCCAACCCAGACAGCTGCCTGGGTTGCAGACCCAGACAGCTGCCTGACTCTTCCCTGTGCAGCCCCAGGACAGCCTGCCTTGACTATTCTCTCTGCAGCCCCTGGACAGCCCGCCTTGACTGTTCCCTCTGCAGCCCCTGGACAACACACCTTGACTGTTCCCTCTGTAGCCCCTGGACAGCAGCCTGACCCTTCCCTCTGCAGTCACCAGATAGTCCGCCTGATTGTTTCCTCTGCAGCCCCAGACAATGCACCTTGACCGTTCCCTCCACTGCCCCCGGACAGCCCGCCTGACAATTCCCTGTGCTGTCCACAGACACCCTGCCTGACTGTTCCTTCTACTGCCCCTGGACAGCCCACCTTGATCGTTCCCTCTCCTACCCCTGGTGCTACCCACCATGACTGTTCCTTCCAGGCTGGGGGCTCCTGGGAGGGGCAGAGCCCAGTTCTGCTCCTGCCCCTCCTTGCACAGAGCTGCTGCTTTTGAGAGGTATTTGTGGAAGGAAGGAAATAAGAGAGAAGGGAGAGGGAGGACTGGGAAGAATGGCCAGCACTCCCCTCGGGGCCTGCCCACCAGGTATTCAGGCCCTGGCTGCTGTCTCTCCAGGCCTGTGGGGCCCTCCTCCCTCTCCTCTGTGAACCATATGGGAGACCTGGCACCTGCCTAAGGACAACTCCTGGCTGTTGGAAGATGCTACATCCAGCCCCAGGCCCACAGGGAAGATGACCCGTGCTACATCCAGCCTCAGACCCCAGACGTAGACAGGGAAAGGCCCATGTTATGTCCACCCCCAGGCCCACAGGAAAGACCCCCGTGCTATGTCCAGCCCCAGGCCCACAGGAAAGACCCCCATGCTACGTCCAGCCCCAGGCCCACAGGTAAGACCCCCGTGCTACGTCCAGCCCCAGGCCCACAGGTAAGACCCCCGTGCTATGTCCAGCCCGAGACCCACAGAGGGTCCCCATGTCCACAAGGGGACTGAGCGGCCCTTCTTGGGGAGGAGGTTGCCAGGCAGGCTCAGACCCAGAAACTGAGGGGCCTTTAGAAAGCACCTGGCCCTGGCTGGCCACCCAGCCCCCTCTCCAGAGGCATTCATGCCTGTGGGGGCATTTGGGAGTTTCTTCAAGGACAGACCCACTCCTGGGAACCATCAGAGGCCCTGGGAGGTAGATCTCCCAGTTTGCCATCTTTCAGTGATGGGCACTTGAAACATCTATCTGTCAGAGAGCCTCCAGGCCAAGACCAAGGGCCGCAGCCTTGACCATCAGCCCTGGCACGTGAGACAATGTTTACAGACAAGCACTGCTTAATGTGTAACCTCCTGAGAGGTTTCCAACTGCTCATGATGCCACGTTAGCTTTGCACAGGTCCAGAGGGGCCGACCTGGACTCTGTCAGCATCAGCCAAGCCATCATGGCCCCTCTGGCCACAGAGTCTCTAGGACTGGCGGTAAAGGGCCATCTGGGGTGGGGTAGGGGTGCCGTGGGGGTCCCAGGAGCACAGGGCTTCACCCAACTCCTCCCTGTTCATCATTCCCAGCCTCTTCTCAGTAGGAGCCCACCAGGACACTACCTGTAGTCCTGGCACCCAATGTCCCTCCCTGTCAACGACAGCACTTCCAGACTTGGGCCCTGGGTGCCCTTGTCCACTTTTCTTTCTGTGGGTGTGGGTGATGAACCCACCAGGGCGCCCCTGAAGGCAGACTTGGGCCGAGGGTGAGGCACAGGCTACAGTTCCAGGGAGCACAGTGAGGATGGGCAGGGAAGGAACACAGGGACGGTCCCCTCCTGAGTGGCTTTCTGCCACAAGCAACGGGGCTCGATCCCCTGGGCCTCTACAGGACACAGGCAAATGCCCAAAATTGTCCTCTGGCAGGACACTGGCCCACCCACACACTAGCCTAGAGTCATTCATGGGGCACTAACTCCCCAATACCTCTTGCTGACTCCCACCTACAGCCAAAAACACAGAAAGCCATATGAGAAAGGGCGGCCCCAGCCACAACTGTGCAGACCCCACGGGCCAGACACCACGCAGGTGTTCCCTGGCTGCCTCGCAGCCCTGGGCTCCTGGGCACCTGCCAACTGGGGAACTCTGCCAGGGGAAGGCCACCACCCCCATTTTAGAGATGAGGAGACTAAGGCCCAGGTGGCCTGGCTCAGGGATAGGGGAGCTACGTCTGTGCTCTGAACTTGTGGGCCGTCCCCTGAATCTCTGACTGTGCCACACAGGCTGTACACAGGACTCCTTGGGGCTCAGAGTCAGGAGGACTCCGAGGAGGCCGCCTTCTTCCCAGCCAGGTGGGAGGAGGCTGCTCTTGGGGCGCACAGAACAGGAGCGGAGAGCTGCAGGGCTGGTCTCAGTGTCTCAGCTGTCTCAGCTGTCAGTGACACTCTCCCTCCTTCCATGCAGAAAAGGAGGGAGAGAGAGGACTTGAGGCCAGGATGCAATCACAGAACCACACGCATCTGACAACCCTGAGCCACAGCAGGGCTGATCAGAGCTCTGGGCACCATGGTCAGGCAGGTCCAGTCCTTGTTCTCACAGAAAGCCTCCACTCACGGTCAGATGGAAACGATCGACAGTGCCTACAAGCTGGGTCCCCCTGTGGACAGCGGCCTCTGCTGTCCCTCTGCCCCCTTTCTTCCACTCCTTCCCCCATCAGGGCTCCAGGCCTGGCCCCACAGGGCTCTGGGAGGAGAGTTGCCCCTTTGCTGAGCTGTCATTGAGGAAGCCAAGGGTACAGAGAGTGAAATAAGCCCTGATGTCCCCTCCCAACTCACGGCCTGGGCCCACACCCATCTCACCATTTTCAAAACCTCCCACATGGCCTGGTTCTGAGCTTCTAAAAGTCCCTGAAAATAAGTCTATGTGGAACAGCTGAAGGACGGGGCACACAGGCGCAGTAGGGCAGAGGTATCTGCTGGCCCTTGAATTCAGAGTGAGGACCTGCTGGGCTACCAGGTGTGGGTGAAGCTCATGGGAACCCTGACGTCAGCCCATCACCCTTCACTGAGCCTGGCCCCCCTCAGCTCACCAGGCAGGATCACTATGAAGCATGGGTCAGCTCAGGTCTTTCTAAATGGCTACTGTCTCTGAAATGTGCCACCCCTACTGAGGCCTCCGTCTCCAGCCACTGTGGGGCCCAAAGACAGTCACTTGTCCCATACCTGCCTCCCTCTGAGTAAGGGTCAGTTACTAACATGCTTCAAGGCAGATGGACACCCAGGAGTCCAGCAGGCATTTGCTGCCCTCTTGGTCCACTGGTGGCCCCTGCATGGTGGCAGAGCCCAGGACGGAATCTCCATAGAGTGTGCCAAGGAGTGGTCCCGGCTGAGCTCCACCATGGCTCCCAGAGCAGGAAGGTTTGTGCCCATGCAGAGCACAGAGCTGAAGCCAGACACTCAGGGCTGGTTCGGAGCTCCCAAGGAGGCAGTCTAGGTGGTCGACTGGCATGCTGGGGTGCATGTGCTGAGAGCTGCTGCCAGCACTGAGGGCAGGCACTGGGGTCTCCTTAACCCCCAGGTATGGCTGGGGGCCGTTTTAGAAGAGACCCCTGCTTATCCTCCCAGTGCTCTGGAAGCTTCTTCCCTGTATTGGTTTCTTGTCCTCAACTGTGGCTGACCAGTGATCACTCAATGGAAGGGTCTAGAACCCCACGGCCTGGGTCTGTCCCCCACTTGGCAATGAATCCACCTATGTCCCGGCTGCAGCCTAGGAAGGGGGATGGGGCAGGAAGATGGGCTAGTGACCCAGACAGCCCTGCCACCCCTCTGGTGTGGGTGCACCCCTGCAAAGCAGGAAGAAATCAGAGCAGGGCCAGCCCCAGAGCCCAGAACAAGCCCCTAGGAAGTGGTACCTCTACTCTTTGGGGGTGTTTAGGGTTTCTTTTCTGCATTTGATGGACGCCCCCAAAGTGGGTACATCTCCTCTGTATCCTGTCTTGGTCCCCAGAAGCCACAGCACACAGGGTCTCTGCTGACGCCCAGATGAGCCTTTCCTGCTGCCCACAGCCTGCCCAGTATGTGTGGGGGGCCTGAGCACTGTCCCTAGTTGCACCCCGACTCCTGCTTGGGGGCTGCCCACTTTCCTCACGGCTCTTCCCAGACTCCGGGGAGCACCATGTGTTCTGAAGAACTGGGATTCCAGAATCAGAGCAATGTGAGTGCAAATCCCCATCCCAGGGTCCTACGAAAGGTGCCCAGGACCATCTCAGAGCCTCAGGTGCTTCCTCATGGAAATGTGAGATTCTGATTCCTCATGAGACCTGCCTCTGTGGGCAGTGAGCAGTGTGCCAGGGCAGGACCAGCACACGGTGGGAGCAGATGTGGAATGCTGGTGTTGGGGGCACCATTTTCCCTTTTGTACTTTCCCACACGTGTCTCTCCTGCAGCCTAGTGGAGCCCATGGGATTCCCAGGGGCAAGACTGGGGCCCTCCAGAACAGCCCAGGAGTCTTGGCCAATGTGTTCCCAGGGAGGGCAGATGACAAGTCAGGGACAGTAAATAAACAAAGGGGACTGAGTGAGGAGAGCCCTTTCCCCTTTGGTCTCATCAGCCGGGCCTTATCTCCCCCTCTGTCAGGCCTGTCCTCGGCCTGTTTACCCATGTCAAGCAGATGGACATCGGTAAACACAGCCCAGCAGGCAGCTTGCCAAGGGGCAGCAAGGGTTGGCCTGAGGAGGGGTGAGGAACCAGCAGCAGTCAGTGCCAGGGTGGGCACCATGTCTTAAGGGAGAGGCCCTCCCCACGGCTATCCCACCCCAGGGACCATGGCCCCCAGCCTCATCCACAGATGGGAACAGCAGGCCCAGTGACGGGGCTAATACCCATGGAGGGCCACCTACCCAGAAGCAGAGCCAGGGTCGACCCCAGACCTCCTGCCTGCTGGTCCTCTGGTACGTGGATGGGGGGTCCAGGCCCCGGGGGGGGGGGAGTGGCGGGAAGTTCTGCTTTCTTCTGCACCAGCCCCATATCACCCACAACTCAGGGCCCAGACTGGAGTCCAAACAACTCAGGAGAGAAAACTGCTTCAATCCCTTTTAGAGTTTTAGAGTTTCTGCTAAAAACTTGCTTTTCACCAGGTGCCAGCCCTGTGGACGCTTCTAAGGACACCAGGACCCAGGCCAGTTGCTCTGACCACCATCATGTATGTCAGGGGAGGGCACATGGGCCCACAAATTGTTCTGATTAAAGGGAAACAGATGATGTTTGTGGCAGAGGGACACACTCATTTCCCTTGGGGACCGCCTGCCCGTTCCACTCTCCCCCACCCCTGGAACTGGGGCCAGCATGAGCATGGTGTGGGGGGAGATGGACACTTGGCCCCAAGATGGCCAGAATCCATCTGCCCCACCTGACCGGTATTTCCAAAAGGAATCAAGGCTGTCCCCAACATCTATGGCCCACATGTCAGCTCAGTCTGGGCAAAGCCACCAAGCATGACCACCTGTCCAGCAGGAGCCCCCCAGCTCTTGGTTCTCCCCCAGCAGCACCAATGGGCCATGCTTTACCCCCTCCCCCTGAGCCACGAAAGAGACCACATGTCTGTCCTCCATTCCACTTGTTGGGGGCACAGGAGTGGGGATGGACAGTGGTTAACCCAGCACCTGGTGCTCTAGTTACAGAGCTGGCTTGAGGGGACAGACGTGAGTGAGGCTGCATGGGATCCCATTGCAGAACATCAAGGTGTCTACTCAGCTAACATTGCACCTCGAGGAAATGCCTTCTGCATGTCATGATCTGCTTCTGCTGAAGACCCACAGGAGGAAAAGCCCCTAAGGGCACGAGCTCCTTTTCTCTTTTATAAGGAAACATCAAATAATCAATTCTGGACTTTTGAGCCAGGAATATTAGTCCTCTAGGGAATCTTGAATGTTTCCTCTTGTTGGCAAGAGCTATAAAACCCATTCTGCTTTCCTTTCTTTCTATGGCTGCTAGGAAGCTCATACTCACACGAAGAGACTAATTACAAACACCAGCTTCTCTCTGGCTTCTGAGATAATTCTCTTTCCCCCTCCCTCTAGATTATTCCTGAAATGTTTCTTTGTTTTCCATGTCTTAGTCCTATGCTTGAGTACGTATTATTTTTCAGAGTTCCGACATAAAGTGTCTAATTTGGTTATACAACTAGGCCAGAATGGGGTGCTGAGCTTGTGCTGAGCAGGAACCATGCAGCCCTCCTGGCTCCCACTGCAAAGTCGGGGCGCCCTAAAGGCAGGGCCTGGCCTGCAGAATCAGCCCACATCACACCCCAGGAGGAACCCAACACCAAGATCATGCAGACCACAGGGGATGTCCCTGACCCACCTCCTCTTCACAGCATCCTAACCCTAAGCTGCTGAGGTCACAGCCTGGCTGGGGAGAGCTGCTCACCCATGAGGGCCCTAGGTCCCCACAGTCAATGAGTCCACTCACTTGGGACCTTCTCAGTAAACCAAATAAGACAGAGGGGACACCCAGAGCATAAGCCTCGTGGGCACAGAGCCATCCTGCCCCAGGAGAGGCCCTCAGCCATGTCTCCCCTCAGCTGAGCCACCTCTGCTAATCCTTAGGAACAGTCCTTTCCCCACAACTAAGTAGGCTAAAGAGGGGCTGATCAGTGTGAATATTAGTTATTGTTATTGATCCCAGCTTTAGAGGACTGATTTTCAGTCTGGCCCCTTTCATGAGGCTCCTGGCGGGAGGTGAGTGGATGTGGCCCGGCTCTCTGAGGAAAAGCTGTGCTGCTAATTCTCCATCCTCTGTCCTCATCAACGAGCTGCCTTTAAGGCCTGGGTCGGCCCTCATTCATTCAGGCAACTCCATCCCAGAAAGTCCCCAGCTGCTCCTTCTCTGCCCCCACCACTCATCCCCACCCTCAGGATCGTCCAGAATATTTTTGGAGGCTGGAGGTTGCTGGGGCCCTAGGAGAGCCTCTGCAGAGCCCTGCACAGGGACTCTCCTCCATCACCCATCCTTCTGGAAGCCGCAGGACACTGACGCTCTGCTCTGGGCTCCCAGGGCTCATGTGCTTCCACCTACCATAGCTTAACGGCCACCAATTAGGAGCTGGTGGGGCAGGGGTCAAAGCCTGCAGGGACCAGCTCAGGGGCCTTGCTCAGCACACACAGGGGGTTTGTTTATTTGTTGGTTTGTTTGTTTGTTTTTTGTAGGGACAAAGTCTCACTTTATCACCCTTGGTAGAGTGCCATGGCATCACAGCTCACAGCTCACAGCAACCTCCAACTCCTGGGCTTAGGCGATTCTCTTGCCTCAGCCTCCCGAGTAGCTGGGACTACAGGCACCCACCACAACACCTGGCTATTTTTTGTTGCAGTATGGCCAGGGCCGGGTTTGAACCTGCCACCCTCCTATATATGGGGCTGGCGCCCTACCCACTGAGCCACAGGAGCCGCTCCTATATCTAGGGATCTTTTTTTTTGTGACAGAGCCTCAAACTGTCACCTGGGGTAGAGTGCCATGGCATCATAATTCACAGCAACCTTCAACTCCTAGGCTCAAGCGATTCTCTTGCCTCTGCCTCCCAAGTAGCTGGGACTGCAGGCACCTGCCACAATGCCCGGCTATTTTTTGCTTGCAGCCATCATTGTTGTTTGGCAGGCCAGGGCTAGATTCGAGCCTGCCAGCTCAGGTGTATGTGGCTGGTGCCTTAGCTGCTTAAGCCACAGGCGCCGAGCCTTCACACAGGTTTTGGAAGGAGTGGATGACCAGGAGAGTTTCTGAGCACCTGCTATGTGCCAGGTCATCGGTGCCTGTAACGGTGAGGATGACACACACAAGTTAGAGACAAGTGAGAGAGGACTTTATTCATCTCCTTATACGGTCAGGGAAACTGAGGCTCCAGAACAGGACACCACACTACTCTGCCAAGCGCAGGGGAGGGAAGGGACAGAGCTAGTGCCTCTGTGAGGATGCTTTGCCTTCCCAGCCAGAAGCCTGCCCCTGACCCACACCCACAGCCCTCTCCCACCATGCTGCTTCCAGGGCATAGGAGCTGTTCTCCCTCCCCGCCCTGCCCTCTTCTTCCTCTCTCTCTCTCTCTCTCTCAATCTCTTCTCTTGACTCCATTGCTCCTCAGTTTCTAGTGACTCTGAGAATCCACTATGGGAAGATTCTAGAAAAGCCAAGTACTCAGATTTCCAGCTGTCCCCAAACAACAATTTCTTACAAACGATGTGATGCCAGGACTCATTCATTCATCCCCTTAACTATTCATTTACTCGTTGAAATGTTTACCAAGCAGCGGCACTAGGAACATCAGATGAGGCCAAAACACTGCACAAGACACCGCCAGGCATTTTACAATGATTTTAAAGAAATATAAACCACAGCCCTCAAGGAGCAGCTAGCAGGGTGGGGGCCTTATGCTCAGGGCATCCACACTGCAGGTTTCAATTCCAGGAACCACTTTAGAGCCCCCAGCCCCTCACGTCTGCAGCCTCACTTATCTCCTTGGGGACTGCCAGGCTCTGGCATCCCCAGCCCCACCGCCAAGCACAGGGCTGCCCTGATTTCTGTCCTCACGGAGCCCTTCAGGCTCTTACTGACCTGGGTTAGAGCCCTGCTGATGTCACCCCCTGCATGGCACACAGAGGTTCCCGAGGTCCCCAAAAGTACCCCACAGGTAAGAGGCAAGGCTGGAATTCAGCTACATCTGATGCTGAAGCTCAAGTCCTTTCTGAGTGAGGTCAGCTGTGGCCCATGGCCACTCCCCCTTGGTAGTTCCCTGTGTCCAAAAAGGCCTGGCATTTATAGATCATGCCCCAGATCTGATGTAGGCGTTTGCCAGAGGAAGCCTCTGGCTTGTGGCTGAGACCCTAGAGATGTCCCGTGACACGGCCTCCTTCCGGGCCTCCACACTTGGCCCTTTGTCCTGGTTTCTCAGGTGAGAGAGTCACCAGCCTGCCTGGGGTGAGTTGGTTTCACACGATTGTGAATGGATTCCTCTTCCGGCTGCTGCTGTTTCTGGCCAAGCTGAGCCATAAACGTAAGAAATCTCCCCAGCAGGTGGGGTCCCCCTTCAAGCCCCCCTCCGCATTCTGCATGATGCACTCATGCTATCCCCAGACTTAGGGCAGCAGCAAAGCATCTTCTCCTACAACCTCCGAGTCTTCAGCCTCCTGAGGGGCCAAGAACCCTGCCCTGCGCCAGGCACGGTGGCCCAGGCCTGTAATCCTAGCACTCTGGGAGGCTGAGGCAAGTGGATTGCTTGCACTCAGGAGTTCAAGACCAACCTGAGCAAGAGCAAGACCCTATCTCTACTAAAAATACAAAAACTAGACAGCTCCTTGGGAGGCTAAGGCAAGAAAATCACTTGAGCTCAAAAGTTTGAGGTTATTGTGAGCTATGATGCTATGGCACTGTACCTAAGGGTAACAAAGTGAGACTCTGTCTCAGAAAAAAGGAACCCCGCCCTGACTGGGTTACTGAGGGGCTGGTGGTGCTCAGGTGTCCATCTTCTGTCCCACCCCCAGGCAGCCACACTTTAGCTCACACCCTCACTGCCAGATGAGGGCCACCCAGAGCCCTGCTCATCAAACAACACCCGCAGGGTGGGGTGGGAGCGCACCTTGGAGCCCTTCCAAAGTGATCACAGGGGCCTTTAAGTAATTATTGCCTCGACCCCTCCGTACAAGCTACCTTGGGTAAAATGACTTTAAATACTGTTTTGCCTATTTTCAGCCTGTAAACTAATTGCTCACGGCACACAGAGGCATTGTAAGGGGCTGACTGGAAGAAGCCAGGGGAGTAATTATGTACAGGGCGCAAAACTCCTACATGAGAGGCACAGTTTACACCGAAATTATCATTAAACCTAGAGAAATCTCTCCCACCAAGTGCACCAACATGATCTGTGTCAACCTCCCCAAGGGCCGCGACTCTAATCAAGCTGGTTGTTACTGCAGGAAGGCACCAGGCCAGTGGCCCCTCCCCTGTCTGTGCCTCAGTGGCAGGCATGGGGCTTCAGCTCCCAGATTTGTGGTTATTAAGCCTGGAGATCCAGAACGTAACTAGCAACCTGTAGGAAAAAAGGCACAATGAATCTCGGGGTGCCCAGGGATGGAGAGCCAAGACTCATGGGCCCGGGGGAGGACCAGTATCAGGACTAGTGAGTGGGAGAGAGAGACACCCCAGTGTCCAGGCACCAGAAACAGGGTCCAGAGTCCCGGGGAAGGCAGGACTTCAGCCTAGGAGGGTCTGGAGACAGTGCCCAGCAAACTGGGAGGCCAGACATCCTGTCAGGACCGAGCGCACACTCTTGCTCCATGCTTTAAAGCAGGTATCCTCAAACTTTTTAAACAGGGGGCCAATTCACTGTCCCTCAGACCATTGGAAGGCCGGACTATAGTTTTAAAAAAAACTATGAACAAATTCTTATGCACACTGCTCATATCCTATTTTGAAGTAAAAAAACAAAACGGGAACAAATACAATTCACACTGCCACATGTGGCCCACGGGCCGTAGTTTGAGGACCCCTGTTTTAAAGGCTCAGCCTAATTAAAAAGCAAGAATACCACAAACACCTGCTTTCAGAAATGGGGAGAGGCAGGATGGGTCTGCCCTGTGCCCAGAGCTCTGCAGGATAGTCTCTGCTCTCTCCTGCAAGATGGGCAAACCCCACGACTGCCTTCCTCCCACTGAGTGTGGAAGATGGTAACAGCCAAGCCCTTGTGGTGAGGAGTGATCTCCCAGCCCCAGATGCTGGCCTCGACTCAAGGTCATCAACCCCTGAGAGACAGATGGGGCAGGTGCTGCTCCTGTCCCCACTTAGAGACGGAGACTCTGAGGGTCAGAACAGTTCAGTCACCCCACAAAGTCATGCAGTGTTAGGGAGGGATCTTCAGAGAAACAGAACTAATAGGAGGTGTGTGCTGCTATCTCTGTGTCTGTAAATCCACATCTGTATCTATATATGAAATAAAGAACTGTCTCACATGACTATGGAAGCTGACAAGCCCCAACATCTGCAGTTGGCGCCTGGAGACCCGGGCACCAATGGTTGCACACCCAACTAAGAGCAGAGGAAGACCTATGTCCCACCTGGTCGTCCCACCTGGTCCCTATGTCCCACCTATGTCCCAGGCAGGGTTGCTCCCGCTTCTTCAGACTGTTCTATTCCAACATTGGTGGACTGAATGAGGCCTGTCCACACTGCTGTGCTACTTGGCCTGCCATTTAAATGCCAGTTTCCTCCAGAAACACTCTCAGAGACACACCCAGAAGTTGTGCTCAAACAAATATCCAGGCACCCCGTGGGCCACTCACTATGCACTGTCACAAAGTGGCAGAACTGGGAATTGAAGCTCCAAGCTGCAGCCTCTGTGTCACACCCTTAACCTCACTGCTCGCCCTCCCTCACCTCCACTGCCCACGCAGCTGCCCCTGGGACAGACAGGTACACAAACTGTGCTTCTGTTCTCTAAATTTCCCAACCTTATGGTGGAAACAGTCGCCTGAAAGAAGCCTGGTTTAAGTGAGCCCCTCCGCATCCAAGGGACATGCTCCCTGGGTCTGGAATCCAGAACGACAGCACTCTTCCACAGCCCTGTAAACATCACTCCACCATCTTCCGGAGTGTATCCTTTCTGCTGAGGTATCTTCGCATCCCTGTGAAGCAGTTTGTCTTTTTTCTCTAGCTACTTTCTGTCTCACCTGGTCAGGACAGTTTTACCACAATATTCCTGCATGGACCTTCTTTGTTATTTTCCCCCCGGCATTGGTAGATCTTCTGTGTTTGCTTCAATCTCTTTCATCAGTTTTAGAAAGTCCTCTGCATTTCACCTTCATGAGCCTCTCTCCTTCTGCTCTCCCCCCTCTGTACCTCTAACCACACGCAACGGCGCACCTGCTTCCAAGCCCCACCGCCCCTGAGCTCCGTCTGCTTCTCATCCTCATCCTGGCTGATTGACTGGCCTTTCCACTTTCCTAAAACTCTATTCCACAACCTGGTAAACCCATTTATTCAGTTTTTAATTTTAATCATAGCATTTTTCAGTTCTAGATTTCTACTTGTCTTTTAATAGATCTCAGTTGTATAGCAAATTCAGTTTTAGCATCTGTTTTTGCCTGAATAAAGTCCAGCTGTGACAAGCCAGCAGCTGAACAATCTGTGGGTCTGCTTTTGTTGTCATTTTTTTTCTCTTAGCCCGGTTTCTTGGTATTCCTTGCAATTTTTTAAGGCTTGGTTAGACTTTTGGTTCCCTTTCCTAATTATGAGCCCGCCAGGCGTCCTGGCAGAGAGCTTCGAGTGTTTCCTCTTCTATTCTGGGATAAGCTCTAAGCTCCGATTCTTGTCTCCTCAGCACTGCGAGACTTGTGGCACATCTGTAGCTTTCCCCCAGGTATTTCAGCCTCTGTCTGCACAGCCTAATTCACCAGATGGTGCCCTGTCTCTCCAGGATCCTTGCTGCTCAGATTCTGGCTGCCTTCACATATCCAAACTCCAAGTTCAGCCCCATGAAATGCAACCCCAGAGAACTTGTGCCCACTCTCCTGCCCCTGAGACGGTATTCACGGCCTCGTGTCTGCAGCAGGCATTGGCAAATTCCCAAAATGCAAAGTGAGCAAAAGGACTGGCTCGTCTCTCCACCGTTCTCCTTTTTCTAAGATCTCAGCCCCTCAAGTCTCTGCTGCTCGCCAACATCTTCAAAAAGATTTTTAATATTAATATTTCATATTTCACCATGCATTTCTACTTTGTTAATCCACTGCAAGCTACTCTACAATAACAAGAAGCAGTAGTCACCAAATTGCAAGGAACTAAATTCACACACACACACAATGTTTATCGCTAAAAAGCCCAAAGATAAGGCTTTTCCCAATTTTTGTTTTTTCTTTTTTGAAACAGAGTCTCACTTTCTTGCTGTGGGTAGAGTGTCGTGGCATCATCACAGCTCACAGCAACTTCAAACTCCTGGGCTCAAGCAATCCTCATGCCTCAGCCTCCCAAGTAGCTGGGACTCCAGGCACCCACCACAACACCCAGCTGGTTTTTCTGTTTGTTTGGTTTTTTTTAGTAAAAATGGAGTCTTGCTCTTGCTCAGGCTGGTCTTAAACTCCTGAGCTCAAGCAATCCATCCACCTCGACCTCCCAGAGTGCTAGCATTATAGGCATGAGCCACTGTGCCCAGGCTTTTACCAATTATTTTATTTGTAAAAGGCAACGCAAAAGATGTCAGCAAGCAAACTGGTGTCTCTGATCATAACAGTAACCACAGAATGATCTCACTGACTCACACATCAGCCAATACACACAGGCATGTCACAGGTTTCTCCTTTGTGCCTCACTACAAGCCTGAAAGGTGTGAATATTCACCGGTGTGAGACCCAAGGCCCAGCTGGGAAGTGACACTATGTTCCACTGTCCTACTGGCTCTGAGCGGGACTTTACCTCCCCCCTCTGCTCATTTTCAGGACGGGCAACCACCCCAGTGAGGAGAGGTGCAGGGACAAAACACAGAGTCCCTGAGCCTCGGGGGGACAGCTGTGCAGACCAGCCGTGTGAGACAGGCTGCACCACTGGGCCTGACATGGAGCAGCTTCCCCACAGGAGACAGCGGCCAGGTCCTCGGCAGACCCCTCTCTGAGCCCCTCAGCTTCTGCCTGGACAGCCTTCCTCCATGGCAGAGCAGGCAGGGCCCGTGGGATGCAGTCCCCCAGCCTCATCTGACCATGGCCCATGAGACAGAACTGACACAAGAACCACTGAAGAGGATGTGGGCTGGGGTCCTTGTGGGCTACAGGGCGTCATTAATCCCTTGAAATTGTGCACAAAGGATCCATGTGCGTGCATTTGTTTAGGAACAGGCTCTGTGACCAAGAAAAAACTCCAAATGTCCAGACCAGAGGTGGCATGAACCAAAGTTCAAATCCCAGGCCCACCTCTAACGGGCTTCATCTCCTGCCGCTCTTTGAGTCTGTTTCTGCCTCTGTTCCATGCCCCTTTATCACAGGGCTGCCCAGGCTCTGTCTGCTCCACCACGGATCTGTTCTCCACCCCTTCCCCCCTGTTGGCTGCCAGTGTCCCAGGGCCTGCCCAGCAAGCCCCAGTACCAGGGTCTGGGTATGCTCTACTTGGTGGGGCTCCAGCAGGGGTTGGGACAGTGGGAGTAGGGAAGAAGCCCAGGTGTCCCCCATCTTTGCCCTGGGGTTGCCTCTCTGGCAGGGTGGCCCCTTCTTCCACGGGGGCCCTGAGGACTACTGATTTCACCCTCCAGGCCCCTCCCTGTCCTGCTGACATATCTCTGTGGGGCCTCCCCACGCGGGCTCAGAGCCTTGCCTGGACCCTGGCTGAGGCTGCCGAGGGCCCTTCAGTTTTCTCACCCAGTATCAACCAGCAGCAGGACACAGACTGGAACCTGGTTCTCCCCATGCTTTCCTGGTTCCGCTGGGGTACCACTGCTCCGGGAAGCACAAAGCCTACAAGAACTCAGCATGGCTCAGGGCAACGTGCAGACTCAGCCAAGCTGACTCTGAAAGCGACGTTACATGCCCCCTCTGTGACAGAGTGCAGGGCTCACTCCCCTCCTGCCCCGGTGCTACAGACAGCCCTGTTAGGAGCAAGCCTGTGGGATGAAGACGCTCCCCTGAAGAACAGAAATGTCAGGGCAATGGGCTTCTGAAACCTCATCCCACAGGGAGGGGATGGAATAGGGTGTCCTTGAGAGAGGTGAGTGCCAGAGTCTCTCTCCTCCCCACTGCCTTGGACTGTCTCAAACATCACCCCCCCCCCCACTGGAATGACCTATCTGATGATAGAAAAAACAGTCTGGCTGCCTGTAGTCCCAGCACTCCGGGAGGCCCAGGCAGGAGGATGAAGAAGTTCAAGACCAGTCTGAGTAAGAGCAAGACACTATCTCTACTAAAAACGGAAAAACTAGGTTAGCATTGTGACAGGTGCCTATAGTCCCAGCTACTGGGAGGCTGAGGGAGGAGGATCCCTTGAGCCCAGGAGTATTAGGTGGCTGTGAGCTATGATGATGTCACTGCACTGTAGCCTGGGTGACAGAGTCTCACTCTGTCCCACATAAACCAAAAAAAAATCATGTCCACTGAGAAAAACACAAATAAGTTTGGGCAGGACATGGTATGTGGCATAGAGCCGGGCCCTCTGCCCCGCCAGCCCCACTGGAGAAGACAGTGTGAGCGTATGGTACTCTCACTGCATACGAGGCTGCTCCCTGCACCTGTAAAAATGCTGTTCCCACAGCTATCCTTGCCTGTCTACAGAGGCAGAAAGAGCTGGGCGAGGGCTGGTCTCTGAAGAAGGAGAGGCCTGGCTTACAACCCTGTTTTGCCCCCAGTGCCATGACCCATAAGTCAGGGACAGTAACACTTACCCATCTAGGGTGTGAGGAATCAGTCAGAGGCTGCCAGAGGAACGAAGCGTTGAGCCAGGCACTACTTACGAAGATCTCGGCTGAGATTCAAATCCAAGGCGCGGTGCTTCCCAGACCCTGGCCCTGCTCCTCCACCCTCCCTGTTGATCCCAGGAGTGCAGAGGAAGGTTGAGAGAGAAGCAAGGCTGGGATGGCGGGAGGAAATGGCCATGACTCAAAGGACCCAGGGAGCATTGGGTTGGCGCGAGCAGGGAGGTATGGGGGGCTCGGAGGATGAAGCTCCAGCAGCCTGTCTCGGGCTCCTCAAGGGACGCTGCCCCAAGGGCCAGCCTTTGGGAGCACTCTAGACGTCACCCATATAGAAGGCACTGGACAGGCAGGTGGGGGCAGGAAATCATGGGTCAAGTTAAACTGGGGCTTCACTGCAGGATCCTCAGTGCCCCAACTGTGCCACAGTCTACAGAGGGATATAGGGCCAGCAGCACCCCCAACCTGTGTTGTGCCTGGCTCTGGAATCGGCTTATTTTTTGTTTTGTTTTGTTTTGTTTTTTGTTTTGTTTTGTTTTGTTTTGACAGAGAGTCTCACTTTTTCACCCTAGGTAGAATGTGATGTGTCACAGCTGACAGCAACCTCAAACTCTTGGGCTTAAGTGATTCTCTTGCCTCAGCCTCCCAAGTAGCTGGGACTACAGGCACGCACCACAACACCCGGCTATTTTGTTGTTGTTGCAATTATCAGTGTTGTTTAGCTGGCCCGGGGCTGGGTTAGAACCTGCCAGCCTTGGTACATGTGGCTGATGCCGTAACCACTGTGCTACAGGCGCAGAGCCAGTTTTTCTATTTTTAGTAAAGACAGGTTCTTGCTCTTGCTCAGGCTGGTCTCATACTCCTGAGCTCAAGCAATCCACCCGCTTCGGCCTCTCAGAGTGCTGGGATTATAGGTGTGAGCCACTGCACCCAGCTGGAACTCGCTGTTGGTTGATACACAGCCCAGCTGAGAAAATGGCACGGACCCCGTCCTGCTGTGCACAGCTGACCGGGGTGCGGTCACAGACTCGGCCGATGTCCACATTGCATTGAAAACTTCCCTGGTTCTTCCCTAGTGTCCTTTTTCTGTCCAAGCTCCCAGAATAGCACATGACCTTCAGTCCTCACATCTCCTTGGGCCCCTCCTGGCTGGGACAGTTTCTCACACTTCTTGTCTTTGATGACCTTGACAGTGTGGGGAGGGCTGGCTGGGTGTGTATGGAGCGTCCCTTGGGGGACTCTGCCTCCTGTTTTACTCATAGACAGAGATGACATGCCACATCGTGTCAGGGCATACACTGTCACCACTGAGTCTCATAGACAGAGATGACATGCCACATCGTGTCAGGGCACACACTGTCACCACTGAGTGTGAGCCTGGACTGGACAGGGAGGTGGGCTTGCCAGGTCCCCCTACCTGTCCCTTCATGAGGCCTGGGCCTCTTGGCACAGCACACTAGGGAGAAGCTGTGCCAGGTTGCGCCCAGCAGCAGCAGGTGCCTCTCTGGAGTGAGCGGAGCATGGGAAATCAAACCACCCTGGGGCCTCCTTGGGAATGAAGTTCTCCCTTCTCTGAAATCTCACTTGGCCGTGTCTAATTAAGCTTGCTGCTCCCCCACGCTGGGGCTGTTCCATGATCCCCACCAAGCCTCCAACTCCAGCTTCTGCCCACACAGAAGGGGCATGCTGGGAAGCTGAGGCCCCCAGGCCCGCAGCCAGAGGGGCATCTGGTTACCCCACAAGACACCCATTTCTAGCGACCACATCAACATCAGAACATACCACACAAGGAGTCCAGAAACAATGGACCAGCCGAGGGGCTGCTGTCCCTGCGTTCTCCTCCAGGGCTCTGAATCCTCCAGGAGCACAGACCGGCCACAGCACCCCCTAGAACTAGGGAGGGGGTTGCTTCAGCCTGGTACAGTGGGAGGCCCAGGAATGAGGTCATAGGGGGCAGGATGCAGAGTCCAGGCCCCCAGCCCAAAACGGCCTCAGAGAACTCAATGCCCTTGACCCCAGCAGGCCACAGAGGGTGACAACAGCTCTCCTAGGAAGTGAAGGCTGGGGGTGTCAGGTGCCCCTTGCAGCCCTGCCCCAGACCAGCTGCCAAGGCCAGGGTCACCCTGCAAGGGGCAACAGCAAGGCTACCAGGCCTCAAATGCCACACCTAGGCTCCCAGACAGAAGAACTGGAGGCAGGAGAGCAAGGCCCCTCCCAGGCTGCACAGCCAGGAAGGCGTGAGTGGGCTTCCTGCCACTGCCCACTCCAGAGGCCTCTGGAACCCCTGCCTGCAGTGCTGCCCCAGGGAGTCTCCGAAGCTGGACACCCAGGTGGGTTGTGCTTTTCCCACCTGGGCCTGGCCTGTCAGCCCTCGGAGGAGGGACAAACCCACCTGGAACCATGAGTCTGTCTCAACCTACATGGAACCCAAAGGCCAGCACAGTCTCCTGTGACTGTGCTCTCTACGGAAGGGATCTGGGGCTTGGGGAGGAGATGTGCCCTGCCACAGGTCCCACCATGCTTCGTGGAGTTCCTGGCCCCAAAGCCAGGATGGAAAAGGAAATGTTCCATCGTCCGAGCTCTCACGCACTGTGCCACCATCCTGGGGGACGTGCCATCGTCTCGAGGTCTCACGCACCGTGCCACCATCCTGGGGGGATGTGCCATCATCTCGAGGTCTCACGCACCGTGCCACCACCCTGGGGGACGTGCCATCGTCTCGAGGTCTCACGCACCGTGCCACCATCCTGGGGGGACGTGCCATCGTCTCGAGGTCTCACGCACCGTGCCACCATCCTGGGGGGACGTGCCATCGTCGCGAGGTCTCACGCACCGTGCCACCATCCTGGGGGACGTGCCATCGTCTCGAGCTCTCACACACCGTGCCACCATCCTGGGGGGACGTGCCATCATCTCCAGGTCTCACACACCGTGCCACCATCCTGGGGGATGTGCCATCGTCTCGAGGTCTCACGCACCGTGCCACCATCCTGGGGGGACGTGCCATCGTCTCGAGGTCTCACACACTGTGCCACCATCCTGGGGGACGTGCCACCATCCTGGGGGGAGTGCCATCGTCTCAAGGTCTCACGCATTGTACCACCATCCTGGGGGACGTGCCATCTTCCAAGCTCTCACGCACCATGCCACCATCCTGGGGGGACATGTCATCATCTCTAGGTCTCACACACTGTGCCACCATCCTGGGGGGACATGCCATCGTCTCAAGGTCTCACACTGTGCCACCATCCTGGGGGACGTGCCATCATCTCGAGCTCTCACGCACTGTGCCACCATCCTGGGGGAACATGCCATTGTCTTGAGGTCTCACACACCGTGCTACCATCCTGGGGCATGTCTAGGGTATGGGGCTAGAGAGAGGAGAGGAGGGCCCCACCAGCTCTTCCAGGCCAGGAGGGGCTCAGAAATCTGTTCCTTATTTCAGAAGTCCCAGGGGGCTAGGTGCCCCAGGGTCCTTTGAGGCCACAAGGGACCACCAGCCAGCCTTGCCCAGGGAGGGGCCCAGCCCTGAGGCAGGGCAGCAGGTGGCCCACACACTCTCCCGTGCTGCCACTCCTGCCTCAACTCTCTCCCATCAAAACTCTTTAAGGTAGGGCTTAGACAGCTGCCCCTCACGGAGGCCCCCCATGTCTCTGCACCTCCACACTGTCATATCCCTGTGCCCTCCAAGGGGCTGCCTGGGAGGCCAAGCCAGGCCCTGATGACTCTCTGTCACATTGAGGCTGGAGGTCATTGCAATCTTCTTTAAAATTATCTTCCTCCAAAAATAGGGACTGTGTGGCCAGGTATGATGACTCACACCTGTGATCCCAGCACTCTGAACAGCCGAAGGGAGAGGGTCCCTTGAGGCCAGGAGTTCAAGACCAGCCTGAGCAACATAGTGAGACTCAATCTCTACCAAAAAGTTCAAAAATCAGCTGGGCATGGTGGCTTATGTCTGTAGTCCAGCACTTTGAGAGGCTGAGGCAGGAGGATGGTATGAGCCCAGGAGCCCAAGGCTGTGGTGAGCTATGATGGCTCCACTGCATCCTTGACAGAACAAGACACTATTTCACAAAAAAAAAAAGTCAGGAGGACTATGCCTGGTTCCTGTCTGCATCAGCTGGAAGTGGGCACTTACTAAACCATGCCCTCATGTAACTAATTTGCACAGGGCACCGCCCCATACTGACCTGAAAGGTGAGAATCAGAAGCCAGGCAGAATTTTCCCCTGAGCCTTTGTTTTCCAGTCTGAGAAATGGGCCCATCAACATAAGTGACAGGTGTGTGCTCACCCATAGGTGATGACAAGTGCCATTACCCCTTTGCAAACCCCATCTCATCTGATGCTCACCATGGCCTGGGCACAGCTAGAATTATTACCCCCATGGTGGGGACTGAGACTCAGAGAGGTGACCCAGCCAGCATGCTGTCCAGCTTTGTCTGGCCCAGAGCCAGGCACATAGTGGCCGCTGTACTCTCCTTCCTCCCAGATGAGGAAATGAGGTCTTCAGGGCTCAGGAGGGTGGAAGCCTGGTGCCTCCAGGAACATCCAAAATTACAGGCCTCTTTGTCATCAAAATGCCTTCGCACACAGCCTCTGGGTTTGATCCGTTCTTCACTGAGTCAACTGACCAAGCCTCAACCAGAGAGGGCCTGAGCAGCAGCCACTGCGCGCCCACCCTAAGGGTGGACAAGTTGGTCAGGGCAGGAGCCAGGGGCAGAGAAGGGCAGTGTTATGCAGAAAGCAGGGGGCCAATTCAAGGGGGTTGGGCTCCTCCAGCTGGTGGGATCTGGTTAGACCCCACAGGGCCCACACTGGGCCTGCTCCAGCCCTCACCATGGCTCCCAACCCAGAGAAGGCTGTTCCTCCAGAGTCTGAGTCATACTATGGCCCCTTTGCCCTCCTGGGGCCCCTACAGTCCAGCCAGGGTCCCACTGGCCACTATGGGAGCTGGGAGTCAGAGGGGGCAGGCGAGGCTGGGAAAGCCAGATCCTAACTGTTCACTGGTGAGGAGGCTGAAGCCTCTAAGTGACTGGCCACCCATTGGGAAGCAGCAGGCCCAGCTGGAGTTCGGCACCCCTGGGTTCCAAAGCCAACAGGCTGCAGACACCCCATGGAGCAGCCCTGTGGTGTGGGGGTGGCAAGAGAGGCAGGCTTAACTCCTCCCCACTGGAAGCCCCCTGGGGCCTCTCTAGGCCTCACTGCCACCAGCTCCCCACACCAGGAAGATTCTTCTAAAGCAAGGGTGTGTCTTCAGTAGCCAGCCCCTGTACCCAGGCCCTAGCCAACAGAGGCAGAGGAGTAGTGGGAAAGAGGCTGTAGGGCTGTGGGCTAAGGAGTGGTCAGAGGGGCTGCTGGGCAGGACCACCAGGTGTGCCAAATGACCCCTCCTCCAGCTGAACCTGGGGGTGGCAGTCACAGAAGTGGGGCACCCCAGCCCCTGCCTGGGGTAGGAGGAGGCCTTGAAACCCATCCAGAGGCCACTTGAAACCAGAGGTCAGCATTGAGTTTTATTCTGGAAAAATTCATAGCTTCCTGCTTCTTGGATAAAAGACTTGGGGGCCCATTGAGCCTGGGGCAGAGCCCGTCCAGAGTTCTGTGTGGACAAAAGATGTGAACAAATGAGAAACAGCCAAGGACACTCCCTGTAGCCCTCCTGGGTGTGAGAACCCGGGGAATGTGTGGAGGAGGAGACAGCAGAGCCAGCTCCCATGCCTAACTCCCCAGGGACCCCCAGCCCAGGGCTTGTTCTGGAGATGCAGCAGCTTCTGGGGCCGAGCCTGGGGTGGAGGGCCAATAGCCAATCTGGTGTGAGGTGCGATGGGACAGATGGCCTTCAGAGGTGGCCCTGAGAGCCCCCAGCCAAGACATAGTCATGGTGGCTGTGGCCCAAACACGATGCTGTCCCTTCCTGGCCCTGCCTGGCCTCAGTTTCCCTACTTGTTCAGAGGATACAACTACTTCCTAGAACAGCGCATCTGCCGGCAAGAAAGGTGCAGTCCCACACCCTCACCCACGGGCTCGCCACCAACCATCTCTGGCCCCATGGACTTGCCACAAACTGTTTTCCTCCATCACAGTGACTTGGTGACTCGGCAACCAGGGAAATCTGAAGCCACCTCTGTTGGCAGAGAGCTGCCCTCCACCCTCTAGGCGCCAGCTGGGCAGCACCAAGGCCGGCTGGACAACACATGGCAGCCTTCTGCTCGGCAGTCCAGATACCCACCCTGCTGTCAGGGTGGAGCCTGGCACAGACTACAGGGGACAGTGGGAGATGACAGAGTGGGAAACTGGGGAAAGAACAGGGCAGGCCTGTTGCTATGTAGCCAGAAAAGAGGGGAAGGAGGGCCCCAAGCATCCCTCAGGGCAGTCCCTAACCCCAGGCCAAGCCCAGGCATCATGGAGGGTGGCAGGGCAGTGGGAGGAAAGGCTCAAAGAGGAAAATTCCAGGCCGGCAGCAAAGAGCACCAGCTTCCTGGACCATCCCACCCAGAGCACTGCCATAGGAACAGAAATAAACAGACAGCGGCAGGTTGTGAGAAGGCCGTTGAGAGAGCCATGAGTAATCCCTGGACCCTGGGATAATGGGCGCCCACCCTGGCCTCATTAAGCCAGCAGCACCAGGCATGAGAGAGACCATCACTGTCCCAGCAACCAGACAAAGCCTGCCTGGCCTGGGACCCCTCGGCCACTACGGTCCAGGCCCCCAAGAGCACCTGGCTCGTGGGAGGAGAGGAGTGAGTGCCCACAGCCCTTCTACGCCACTGTGCGTCCAGGGCAGGGCACACCTGGGCTGACGTAGAGGGGAAGACTGGGTGCTAGGCGGGCAGGGAAGGCGACACCAGCAGACAGGGGCAGCAGTGTGGTCACTGGTCAAGAACCAGCAGCAGCCAAGGCTGGTGGGCTCCGTGGGAAGAGGGGAGAGGAGGGGATGTCAGCATAGGGGGTCTCCCCAGGGCCTCCAATGCCTGGGGGAAGATGGGGAGGCACAGATGGTTGTATAGCCCCTGAGTGACATGATTGGGCTCGTGTTCTAGAAAGATCCTCCAGGATGCTGTGTGTGGCAGAACTGGAGAGAAGGACAGAGGCGAGTGATTACCAGGAGATGACCCATCATGCAGGGAGCACTAGGGAGGGTGGGATGGGGTTTGGGGTCTAAACAGGCACGGATGCTTCCTCCCAGCTGGTCTTCAGTGACCATCACCCCTGTGCTGGTACCACTTGGCACTTTATAGGGAAGCCAGGCCATGGGGACCAAGCCCTCCAATAACCCAGGACAGCCCCTGCTCTGGAGAGTGCCCCCTGGCCAGGCCTGGAGAAGGCCACAAGAGGGGTGGGTGGGAGATCCTGCTTTTCTGATGTTCTCCAGTCCCCAAAGGAATCAGCTGGCTGACTCTGGAGCTCAGTATCCTGCCGGGGCCATATCCAGGGAAAGACACTAGCCTGCCCAGCACCAGAGGGAATACAGCACAGCCCTGGACACGGCAGCCTGGACGGCCCGGCACTACCCCATCAGGACCTCCTTCTGCCCAGGGCTAAGCTGAGGGTCAGCCCCTGCCCTCCCAGCCCGGCCCTGGACCTGAAGCACCGACGCGTGAAGCCTGCAGGACATAGACCCAGCCCAGGATGGGCTTTGCTATCCTATATCCCTCTACCTCCCCAGAGGGTCAGGCATGCTCTCAGCCTCCTAGTAAGAATCAGGGCAATCCTCAATAGCACCCTTATGTCAGTCCTTGACAGCCCCCCTACAGGCTGCTGGAGAGCCTTCCCTAGGGAGGAAGCCCAGGCACACAGAGCCGGTTGCTTGCCCAGGCCTGCACAGGCTTGCTGACTCAGAGCCTGTGGGCTAGACTGAGCTGGCGCCACACTGCCTCCCACGGCCCCCGCCCCAGACCCTGTGCCCAGGTCTCAGCTCCCAATAACCCTCAGCTCATGTCGTCCCCTGGGCCCTTATGGGGACCTTCTGCCTCCAGGTGTCAACACTGAAGCCCATGTGACCAGGGTCCCTGGAGGCAGGTAGAGCAGCCCTGGGATAGGGGTGGGGTGGGGAGGGAGGAAGAAGGGAGGAGGCTAGAGGGCCAAGACTGTGTAAGCGGAGGTGGGCTGGACTGAGAGTGGCCGCTATCCCAGGGGTCTCATGGGCCCACAGGGCAGGCCAGACCAGAGCCTGAAGCAGCCTGGCTACAGCTGGGGAGTCAGGCAGCTCAGCCTGGCCTGGACCCTGGCCTAGACCTGGAGGCAAAGAGGAGGCTGGGGTGTCCCAGGACCATCCCACACCAGCCTGGTATATGGCAATGGTGGTAGCTTTCCAAACCAGAAGCCACAGGGAGTTCCTATAGGAGAAAATGGGCTCCAGGTGGCGTGAGGTGGCCGTGGGCCACTGGGGCAGGTAGATGAGAAGGGATCCTGTGAGACCATTACGTCTGGACGCACGGAAAAAGAAGGGGGATGTGTAGCTCTACCCCTGGGGCTTGTCTGCAGGCCCGCTGCTGAGGGTGCACTGCAGTGAGCGCAGAGGTAGGGGGGAGTGAGGGCAATCTCCCTTTCCAGCTGCCAGGGTGGGCTTCTGGCAGTGTTCTGTGGGGTGAGGGCAGTGGGCCTGGAGTCCTCCCTGCCTCCAGGAGCCAGTTCCAGCCTCAGCTGGGCCCGGGCCGTGTAGCCCAGGTTTCACAGCCTGGGCTGAGGGTGCTGATGGTGCTCGGCACCCAGGTGGGTTTGTTTTTTGCTTAAGCAACTCTGGGAGAGCAGAGTCTCCCTCCAGCCCGAGGCGGCGCAGAGGCAGCAGTGGTGGGTGAGAGGTGGAGCGGGCCTGTGGGTAGGCAGTGCCTGGTGTCCCCAGGCCCAGACTGGCAGAGTGAGCAGGGCCTGGGTGGGTGTGGGCTGCCCTTCCAGTTGCTCAGAGTGGGTCAAGGGTAAGACCCAGAGGCCTGGGGGGCTGGAACTCACCAAGACCTCACAGGCACCCGGGTGTGCAGGTTGGGACCAGAGCCAGCCTGCCGGACTCCTGCTCAGCTCACACACCCCTGGGGCCCTTCTCCTCCAGCCCCCTTCCCCCAAAATGAGGATGCACCCAGCAGGAGACCACCTCACAGCTGCTTTTAGCAAGAACCCAGGAGCCATCTGGGTTGGCCCTGGGGACAGTGGGGTCCCTGGCTCTTGCCAATGGGGCTCTCAGTCCTTGGAGGCTACACTGGTGTTTGCCTCATGGGAGCTCTGTCCAGCACAGCCTGGGCCCCTTGATCAGAAGGGAACAGTAAAGAAAGTCTCGCTGTCCCCAATTCACTGGCCATTCCAGGGAGCAGTTGAGCGGGGTGCCTCAGCAGGGCTGTCTTGCCAAATCTAGGTAGAAGGTGATAGTGATAATGAAGACTGTTCTCCTAACAGTCCCCTCAACACTTCTGAGGAGGGAGGTTGATCTGAGCCACCCGACTGCTGGTTCTCAGTCTCCAGCCCCTACGGCCTCACTTTGCCAGAGCGCTGGTGTCAGGACCCAGCAGCCTTGGAGGTGGAGAGAGGCTGGCTGGCCTGCTGGCCTCTGTCTGAGCCCCCTCTGCTCGCTGAGGTGAGCCCAGCTGGCCCTTTAAGGAGCTGGGGGCCACCACTAGCCTAGCTGGGAGCCTGCACATTCCTGCTCCTTCTGGAAGGCTAAGTTGGAGCAGAGACAAAATGTTCTCACACACTGCATAAACAAGTCTAAAGTGTTTTGAAAGCTTCTGCCGATATAAAAAACTGTACAATAGATGCAATAATTGCAAAACGATGCTCCCTGCTGCCAGGGAGGGGGTGGGAGACTGGGGGCACATAGGCTGCCCACTGCCGGGCTCTGGGTGGGGCTGCTGTGGTGTGGTGTGTGTGCTGGGCCACAGCCCGCATAGGCAGACTGGTGTCTCTGCATGTGTGGGCATGTGTGCGTGCGTGTGTATGCACGTATGTGCCTGTGTGTGTATGCTCATGAGCACCATAGGAGTGCCCCAGTCTGCATGTGTGACCACAGAGGTTTCTGCTCAGACTTGGGCTCCCTCCCCACCAACTCTTCCCAGAGCCTAGCCGGGAGACACCCAGGGTAACGCTGCTCTGGGCCCTGGGCTGCCAAGCACACTCACAGGGTGGGAAGGAGGTAGGGAGCTGGCTGCCCAGAGGGTTAGTAAGGGTCAGCAGAGAGCAGGGACCCTGCTGCTAAGCCAGGGAACTGTGGAGTGCCAGGTGAGGACCTTGTCACAGGGTTTGCCCCTTAGCTCACCCAGCCTGTTGTGTGCGCAACACCAATGCCACGGCCTGCCTATGAACGGAGGCCAATTCTAAGGCTGGCTCGGCCACACCTGGCTCTGTTAACCTTGGGCTTGTCGCTAAACCTTCTGAGGCTCAGTTTCAGCTTCCGCAAGGTAAGCAGAACACACATGACTTCCAGAGGCCCTGCAGCCAGGCCAGGTGAACCATGTACAGAGGAGCCTGGCCAGGTCTGATCTAGTTGGGGTTGGGGGGGACAGCAGACCCCCTCTGAGGAGGCTGGGAACTGCAGGAGCCCCTGGCCCCTGCTCCAGTGCTCACCCAGTGACATCCGTGAACTCCTCAGTATATGACACCCCGCACAGACCCAGCCCTGGCCCCAGGACAGGTGCAGACCAGGGTCTGCCTGGGCAATTGGTCAGTGCCAAGCTAGGGAGATCATGGAACACAATAGTGGGGCAGCCAGGAGGCCAACTGGGACTGGAACAGCACCAGGCACACAGTAGGTGCTCAACTAATGCCCTTCTAGTGCCTGAGTGACCACTGTAGGGAAGAAGACTGAACCCCGCAAGGTCACAGGTAGAAGTGGCAAAGTGGGGTGTTCCATGTTTTCCTAGTACATAGGCCAGAGGTGAATGTGACAGGGCAGGGCCCTGTCCCCTACAGCCTGCTCTCCATGTGGTACAGACCTCTTCCCAGAGTCCTAAACCCATACCAAGAGTAGATTGTGTCCTCAGAGTTGGCAGGAAGCCAGGCACCATGGGAACAGCCAATTCCTTGGATTCCAGCCTAAACCGTCAGGAACAGCCCCTAGGAAGCCAAGGAGCATCCTCCTTGCTGGCCACAGCAAGAGACAGCCCAGCCAGAGGGCCCACTGGGGAAGTGGGTGTCAGGGAAATAGCTGCAAGGCCAGCCAATGCCAGGGCTGCCAGGCTGTCCACCCCTCAGGCTCCCAAGGCCAGTGGGGGAAACCCCAGCAGGGTGGAGCCTCTGGTTACCTGTGAGCCAGAACCACTCAGAACGCACAAGGGCAGATGAAGTCTCTCTCTAAAGCACCCAGCAAGAAAGGGAAACACCACAGTGTGGGTTCCAGCAGCCCCACTCACGCAGAGCACCAAAAGCCTTGGGGCAGGGGTAGGGATGTGGGGGGAACATGCCTTGAGCTTCCCAAGTCCTCAGCCCTGGGCCGATTGTGAGTGACGGAAATGCAGTGAGGGCACCAGTCCCTATATCCAGCGCTGGTTCTAGCCTGGGAGATCTGCATACACCTGGGCCCCCTCTTTCCCAAAGTGTATACCACCCAGGGAGCACAGGTGCCACACAGGGTGAAAAGAGCGACATGCCATTCCACCACTGAGGAATCGGTGGAGCCCTGTCTCTGGACGCACCACTTTCTCCCCACAGCCTGGTGTGGACCACCCCCTAGGCCACTCTCTGGACCCACCACCTTCTCCCCACAGACTGGTGTGGACCACCCCCCAGGCCACTCTCTGGACCCACCACCTTCTCCCCACAGCCTGGTGTGGACCCCCCAGGCTGCTCTCTGGACCCACCACCTTCTCCCCACAGCCTGGTGTGGACCCCCCAGGCCACAGCACCCACACACCTTGCACCTAATGCTGCTGTTCTCAGAGCCACAGGCTCCGGCCCGACATGTATGGCCCACTTCCCTGTAACCCATGGGCCCCATGATGCCAGTTGACGTCACCTAGAAGTAGCCAAGGTGACAGGCTTAGTGGAACTTAAAGGGTCTGCTTTGAACCCAGGGTCTTCTCCTATACCCAAGGGCTAAGTATCAGGGTCACAAAGACTCTGCCACCAACCTCGACCTCCCAGAAAGGGAAGAAAAGAGGAAAGGGGGACGGAGCCCCCAGTAGGGAGAGGGGATGAGGGTGAGGACAGAAAGGAGAGAATAGTGGCTAAGGGAAGGCAGAGTGAACCTCCTCCCCATGGGACCTGCCCACTGCAGCTCAGTCCTGGATGGGCCACTCCCTGAGGCCTTCCCTTCCCACACCCCTGAAAGGAGGGGGTTCAGGCTGGAATAGGCCAACATGTGCAGGGCAGAGAACAGAGAGAGCTGGGTAATGGCAGCAGATGTGGAAGCCCTTCTGAGCATGGTGCCCGCCTGTCCTCACCTCAAGCCCAATCCTATAGGGCCATCTTCAGGGGAGGAGTCAACTTCACAGGGTCAAAGGTCAGAGCACCCGCCTCCTGGTGCAGGATGCCTGTGTCCCCTGGGCCACCTTGAAAACCCAACAGAGCATTTATCTTGTGGGATGTGGAGATATGGGGAGTAGGGGGGAGCTCAGATGCCAGGCCCTGTGAAAATTAAAGCTATGGGGATCCTAGATCCCTGAGCAAATTTCTCTAAGCAAAGACCCCCAGGGGGCTACTGAGGGGAGAAGGGAGGGAAATGAAATTGCTGAGCTGGGAGGGTTGGAGAGGGGACAACAGAAGGGGCCTCTGGGGACCTGGTAGCATCCAAAAACAGAGCAGCCAGCTGGGCGTGGGGGGTGGGGTTGGGGGTAGAGGCACTGAGGCCAAAAAGGAAGAATACAGGACGGGAGAAAGTGGGCCAGCAGGGCGGGGGCCACCACTCCACCCCTGCCCACCCAGAAACCAGAGGAAGACGAGGGGGGCTGCCCTGGGCGAGGGCCACAGCCCCATGCCTCAGTGTCCTGCTCTGCAAACTGGGCACACCACAGCACCAAACCCACAGGCTGCCGTGAGGATCTCCCACAGAGAGCACATGCCCAGCTTCAGTGCCCTCCCGGCACCGCTCAAGGCCGGAGAGCTCAAAGGAGTCTCTGTAGGGCCCTACCCAAACCAGAGTCTGAGGGTCGAGTATGTTTGAGGACGAATGTGATCAGCAGACTCGGCAGGGCCAGGCTGACACTGGGTAAAGGCTCCAGAGCCCCCCTGTGAAGCTGGAGAGGCCAGAGCCAGGGCTCCCCAGATGCCCCTGACCCAGGGCTGGGGTCACTGAGGGAGCCCTGGGGCTGCCAGGTGTCTGCAATCCAAAGCAGAGCATCAGGCTGCCACCTGGCCCTATGGCTAGTGTGGTTCCATTACAGCCACATCACTGTCACATTGCCACCTCAGCTGAAGGGGTGGAAGACTCAGCAGTGACCCAGATGGGACATAACTCCCCAGAAGTCATGGAAGGGGACATTCCCAACCACCTCTGCTGGGCCATCCTCACGGGATTCAATGGGCATTTCAGGGCTCAGGGCCACCCTGCCTCTCCCACCCCCAATCACTCCCTCAGAGTGTTGGTATCATCTCCCCAAAATACAGAGGCTGCCCCCCACTGCCTGACAGCCCTCTGGGCTCCACAGGGTATGCAGCAGCTCTCACCCATCAGCAACCAAGCTTTGTCACTTGCTGCCAACCTACTTTTCCCCACTCGGCTCCCAAAAGTGAGATCCTACCTCCTTTTCCTAGCCTCTCCCAGGGATCCCCAGGACATCCAGCTTCATGACAAGGTACCTTCCCATCTGCCCCTACCCCAGTAGATGACTCCCCAGCTCTGTGTCCAAGGTGGCTTTGGTAAACCTTCCCTGGACACACGTCACTGTTTATACAGGGCTCCCACACCATCCTGTAGACAAGGTAGGCCCCCAAACTTGGGGCAGCCTGGGTTAACCTCCCTGCCCAACTCACTGAGTGACCTCCAAGCTCTCTAACTCTCCACCCTCTATACTCAGGACCAAGGCCCAGAGGGGACAGCTGGTGGCAGGGTTGGGTTGATATCCCCGTGTCTGGACTCCAGGCCAGATACTCCCCTCCCCCACAGGCTGAGAGAGAGAGGTCCCCGGAAGCATTTCCAGACCGGGGTCTCCTTTGTCGGGCAAGGGCAAAGAAGGGTCTAGGAGTGGGTCCCACAGCCCTGTCACCAGGCAGGTGGGAGGTCAAGGTTCCACCTACCAAGCCAATTGTTGTCTGACAGACCACATTGTCAGTGGCAGGTCTGCTGTCCTGCCCTGTACTCTGACACCACCCACCACACCTCCCAAATCCACTCTGAGCCAGCCCACCCCATCCCTCCCGGGGTCCCAAGTGGCTTCAATTGGACCCTCTCCCAGCCCAGAAGCACCAGGGTAGCTGGGAGCTGCAGGCCTAGACACATCCTCCTGACCGCTGGGGCCAGAGCATGGCAGGCAAGCAGCCAGGAGATACGCACGCTCCAGAAGCCTGGAGAGACCACAGCATCTGCAGAGTCTGCCCCAATCCAAACACTAGGGTGGAGGGACCAGGCTCCCAGCAGGCAGCGCTTCCCCCCACCCCACCCCCAGGAGTTGCCCAACTGGTTTGTTGCAACAGTTTTGAATTCTGGCACCAGCCTCCAGATGCTGCCAAGGCCAGGCGCCAGGCTCCCTTGTCCCCTGCCCCCCACTCCGGCCACCCAGGAGAACCCCAGGTTTGGGGAGTTATGGTCCCAGAGCAGGAGCTGAGAGGCCAGACCCCACTGGGCCAGGGAGCAGGATGGAGCCTCGATTGCAGGATTGAATTGGGTCTGGCTATTTCCCACTCCCAGAATGGTCCCCAGGTATCACTCACTTCTCCCAGGGGGCAATCTCATGCCTACGCTGGAAGGCTCCCCCACCTTCCTTGCATACTGGTGGGTCCTGGGATAGGGGGACACTGTTAAGCCTGGGCCCCTGGGATGTCCCCTGAGCCCACGTTCTCAGTTGGACCTCTCCCCACCATACCCAGCCCAACTCTAGGACACAAGGCAGAAATAGCCCAGCCCCATCCCCCTCATACCCTTCACCAATCTCTCCTTTCCACTATAGAATCTCTCTTTTTGTTTTTCCAGTTGAACCATAGCTTACTGGGCACTTTACAAAGCACCCAAAGGAGTGGGATACGACCTCCTCTCAAATCCCAGATCCCCCGAAGCAAGTGCTATCACCCCATTTTACAGGTAAGAAAACCAAGGCTCAGGCTTGGTACCCGTAGCTCAGTGATTAGGGCTCCAGTCACATACACCAGGACTGCCGGGTTTGAACCCAGCCCAGGCCTGCTAAACAACAATGACAACTACAACAACAACAAAATGTAGCCAGGAGTTGTGGCTGGTGCCTTATAGTCCCAGCTACTGGGAGGCTGAGGCAAGAGAATCACGTAAGCCCAGGAATTTGAGGTTGCTGTGAGCTGTGATGCCACTGCACTCTACTGAGGGCAACATAGAAAGACTCTGTCTAAAAAAAAAAAAAGACTTGGTGTCCCGTAGCTCCGTGGTTAGGGTGCCGACCATATATACCAGGGCTGGCGGGTTCAAACTCAACAAGGCCTGCTAAACAACAATAACAACTACAACAAAAAAAAGCTGGACTTTGTGGCAGGCGTCTGTAGTCCCAGCTACTCGGAAGGCTGAGGCAAGAGAATCGCTTAAACCCAAGAGTTTGAGGTTGCTATAGCTGTGACACTACGGCACTCTACCAAGGGCAACATAGTGAGACTCTGTCTCAAAAATAAAATAAATAAAATAAAATAAAATAAAATAAAATAAAATAAAATAAAATAAAATAAAATAAAATAAAATAAAATAAAATAAAATAAGAAAGAAAACCAAGGCTCAGAGAGCTGACAGAACCCTGCCAGCACCACGCCCCAAAGCTTCGGGCTCACTCCTTTCAGCATCTGCCCTGCCTCGTCTGACCCCTCTGTCTAGCACATCCTGCCGCAGACCTCCTTTGTCTAGGCTCAGGCAGCAGCCCTGCAGACAGAGCATGTGCTGGTCATTCCCCTGTGGCCTGAGCCTCTGTACACCTCCTCACTTTCAAAGTGGCAGCTCTTCAAGGACCCCAGTAGAGCTGTCTGTGTAGAGATGACCCCTCCCAGCAGTCCTGGGTAGGGGTCGACCTTAGCGTATCCACCTCTCCTAAGGAACCCCTAAGTCTTCACTCATTTTCCTGGTGAAGGGCACACCATCCCAGGGTGTACCCCCGGGTCTTACTCCTCAAATTCCCCTGGTGTCAGCTCTGCCTGAGGCCAGGCCCCCACCTAGATTCAGAGAGCAGAAACACCCAGTGTGATGTCCAGGGATGATCTCCCGCAGCCCCAGCATCCTCAGATAACCGCCAGCCTTTCTACCTCTGTACACACACTTGGCCTCCATCGGTGCCCCTGAGTGCTTCTCCTCACCCCTCTCAGAAGGCATCGGGTGCTCATGCTAGTCTGGGCCACAGCGTGGCTCATGTGCTCCCAGCATGTTCCAGGGACAGTGCAGGCCTCTGGACCCCCCACTCCATTCTCATTATCATGGTGCTGCAGGCCCCAGAACCAGAACCCACAGGAAGGCTCAGGGGCCAGCGAGCCCCCTCCCAGCTTGGTGTCCTGTTTCAGCCAAGCTTGGGGCCTGTCCAAGACACCAACTGGCCCGTCCACACAGGACCCGGACTGCACAGAGCAACATGGCTAGTTAAAAGTTTTATTGATTGAACACAATTGAGTGTAAGTAGTAAAAGTTCTGATGTAACCCACTTTTTCTTAATGGGTAATCTCAGACACTCAAGTTTGTATGTTAAAGGAGGTTTAGGACAATTTAATAGCTCATAAAATTTTATAGTCCCAGTTGAAATCAGAGTGATAACTCAGGCTGCACAGCTATACTTTGCTAAATGTCTCTCATCTATTTTTTTCTCCTGTTTATTGGAAAGTTAACATCTGCTCTGCTATTGGGGGGTGAGTGGAGGGGAGGGAAGAAAATGATCTATTTTTCCAGAAGAGAGGTAAGAGATTTGGGCTCTCCCAACAGATCCTCTCTTACAAACACATCATTTTCCTTTAAGTCAGGAAAAGATTCAGTAAATGGGGGCTGACCTGCAGTTCACCGCACCCCGCAGCAGGCATCAGTGCCTCACGTGGCTGCTGAGAGAGGTGTATCTATCCAAGTCAGCTGGAATCTGGCAGAGCTCATGAACAGTCTCAACCAGGAAATGTATAAAGCACCTACTATGTGCATAGTTGGGGGAGGGCACGTCCACTGGCTTTGAGGAGTTACCTTTGGAAGCTAAACCGTGCTGGAGCTCTGCCCCCCGGACAAATGGCCCGAGGGCACCAAAAAGAGTGGTCCTGTCCTGGGCGCCTGCGAGGGAGGCCAGGTGGGTTGGAGCTCCAGGGTTAGGCAAGATTTAGAGGTGGGTGGACGTGACAGAGAGCCCACTGTCCTAGCTGTCCCCTGACCAGCAGGCCACCTGACCTCAGGGAGCCTCAGTGCACTAGTGTTTTGAATCACATTAGCATCAAAATCTTAGGATCCGTGTGGGGGCAAAATAAAGTACTAAAAGACGGCTAGTACCTGGTGCTTAAGACGTGGAGGAAAACGTTTTGGTGGTTTCTCAAAAGTTGGGTGTAGAACATACATATCACCTGGCCCTGCCAGCCCTAAGGACACAGTGTGCCCTAAAGGCTTGAAAACTGGTGCCACACAAATACAGGCACACGTGGGTTCAGGGCATCACTGTCCACAGTAGCCAAACAGTGAAACAGCCCAGAGGCACATCAGTCAACAGGTAGATGAACAGAATGTGCAGTGAAAGGTGACTCCACCTCAGGGAAGAGAGAGCCACAGACACCGGCTCAGGAGCAAGCCCCAGAACCTTCGCCCCCCGTGAAAGAAGACAGGTCATCTGAAATAGACAGAAGGGCGAATACTCAGAAACAGAAAGCAGATCGGGCTTCTGGGGCTGGAGAGGAGACCGAGGGGTGGCTGCCCGTGGGGGTGAGGTCTCCTTTTAGCGTGACAGCAGTGGTTTGGAAGCAGGCAGAGGTGCTGGTTATACAGCATGGGGACAGCACTAAATGCCACTGAACTGTACATTCCTAAATGGTTCCTTTACATTGTGTGAATTTAACTTCAATAAAAACATTTTTTTAATAAAGGAAATTCATATGGACAGGCATGTCGCATGGAACTCCGCCCTCACCAGCCCCCAGTGCCCAACAGACGTGGCCAGTGGGAGGTGACAACAGGTTGGCATTGAAAGGCCTCCCTTCTGGGGTCAGGGAGGGGTGCTATACCCAGGTAAGGGCAGCTCCAAGTAAGCCCTCAGGCCAGCAGTGGGTACCAGATGGTGCCTGCTGCCTGCTCCACGAGGGGGGCCACTGCCTTCTGCCGGGCCTCCCATTCTAACACCCCGGTTTCCCCACAGACTTCCCATTTCTAACACCCGCCTCACATATAGAGATGGCCACACGTGGTGTGCAGCTACCTGCCCAGAGAGCAGCCGCCGCCACAGCCTCCTCCGTGTGGCCCCCCGTGAAGTGGATCCCGCCTGGCCTCTCATGCCACCAGAGTCCCCACCGACTGGCCATTCCCCAGCCTGGCCTCCTGAGCTTTTGCCAGCCACAGGAAAAAGATGAAAAGAGGCCGTGCAGACATCCACTCAGGCACAGCGGAACCCATTGCCCACTGGACACCCACTGCAGAGGGCTGCTCAGCACCTGGTGGGATTCTGAGGCCTCAGACCAGGTTGGCAGAAGCCTCGGTACCGGGAACCTCACCTGCCTGGTGAGAAATAGGCAGTCTTCATCTGCAAACCTTCAGATTCACAAATACCCTTCAGGGTGCAGTAACCCTGCAATGCAGAGAAGTATTGAGAAGCTGCTGTGATCCCTTCCTGCTCATAATGCTTCCTTGTGAATAGACTGGAGTCATTGTCAGGGCACTTGCCTTTTCTTGGGCTGGGCTCGCCATTTTCCCCAAGCAGCAGATTCGGGGAAGGTGTTTTTTGTGGGTGGGGTGTTCAAATTTAACTTTAAAAAAAAAAAAAACGGTTGTTGTAGATTCCCAACAAAATTAAGAGGAAGATACAGAGACGTCCCAAACACACCTGCTACAGAAATCTGGCCTACTGGTGGCCAGCACAGCAGAGTGGCCAGGGACTGGTCTCCTCCCACCTATAGCTTGACAAACTCCCCACATCACAAGCCTTTTTTTTTTTGAGTCTCACTAGGTCACCCTCAGTAGAGTACTGTGGTGTCATAGCTCACAGCAACCTCAAACTCTTGGGCTTGAACAATTCTCTTGCCTCAGCCTCCCAAATAACTGGGACTATAGATGCCTGCCACAACACCGGGCTATGTTTTTGTTGCATTTGTCATTGCTGCTTTAGCTGGCTGGGGCTGGGTTTGAACCCACCAGCCTCAGTGTATGTGTCTAGCGCCCTAGCCACTGAGCTACGGGCGCCACCCATACGCCTTTGTCAACACTTCCTACACTGCTGGAGTGGCAGCAGGGCTCTGCCTGTGTCCTCCCCAGAGGCCCCTGCCCCTCCTCTGTGCACAGAGCTCCCCCATCTGTGGTCCACCTGCTCGAGATCCTTCCAGGCCACCATCCCCAGGAGCCCCCCTTCCCCCATCAATCTCTGCCACACACACCCTGGCCATTCCCCAAAGCCCTGGTGGCATCTAGCTACCTTGCCCTTTGACTTGTCCCACTTACGGCCTCCATGGGACCTCCATAGAACCTCCGTGGGGCCTCTGTGGGGCCTCCGTGGGGCCTCCGTGGGGCCTGGTTCTTGCTGCCTGCTGCCCTCCAGCCCCACCGTGTGCAGAGCCCCAGAGCCCACCATATACATATGTGGGATTCCAGCTGAGTGTTGAAATGAAAGACTCTTTTTTTGTCACCTGAGTGTGAATCCTAGTCCTGCCACTCGGTTGTGTTTGTGACCTTCTGCAAGTTGCCCATCCCTCCAAGGGGAAGTTCACACCAGCATATAGACAGCACTGTCTCCCACCCCAGCCTGCCCCCACTCCTAGGAATGACACTGCTTTTTAGGAGGCCCTGATACTCAGCCCATCCCCAGGGAGAGAGGTCACGGACAGCTGCTGCTGCTTCCTCCCCGCGTGCCCTCGGGAGAGGCTCGGGTATGTGGACACAAGTGCATTGTGGGAGCCATAATAATCAAATTGCAGTAGGGGTGGGGGGAGAGGGAGAGAGGGATGGGTAATTGAATATCAGAGAGGAGGCTATTCTCAAGTCGGCCATTTCATGGTTCTCTCCCCTATTTATGTTTTCTAAGAGATCCTCAAAATAAAAGAGTTCTATTATTTTATGACTCATAGATACACGTTATGGTTATAACTTATTACAGCCACAGGAATGACACTTAGGGAACGGTCACCGCATGCTGCAGATCCCTGCAAGGCAGGTCTCCCTCTCCCACTGCACAGCTGGGAAAATCTCAGCTCTGAGAGGCAGGCTCTGGCCATGCCGTCCAGGCCACAGGGCCAAGGGGCCAGCTGCGTCCCTGGGCCACCCCCTCCTCCCTCCACAGCCTTTTGAAAGCCCTTCTCGGGGCTGCAGGCATCCACATGCGACCCCGTCCATCATGGTTAGGCATAGCACACTTTTCATTTCCAAGTCTGGTTACCACAGATGCAAAATGAAAAATGAGCCAATAACCCAGTAAATCCAAGCAACTCGGCGTGAGATGCAATAACTGTGGTGAGGGGCCAGGCGGCGGGTCCAGCCAGACAGATTAAGCGGGCGTCACCGGCTCTGGGTGATGACAGAAGGGCACAGGAAGGTCTCACCCTGCAGAGAAGAGGTGGATCACACCCCAGCCCTGCAAGAGGCTCAGAAGAGACTTTGGCCTCCTAGTCTGCAAAGTGGGCAGGGGGTCACTGACTACCTGGGGCTGCCCTGAGACTCTCTGAGAACATGCCTAGAAAGTTCTGGAACAAGGAGAAGCATATCTGCCCCATTTGTGAAAGAGGCATAATCTTGGGACTTTTGAATGTCCTTGGAGAGAGGACAGCAAAGATAGTATAGACATCATGAAGAGCATAAACATGATATGATAATTCCTCCCAACAGGCAGGAGGTCACCTGAGCAATAGAGTCCCCTAGGGAGATTTTAAGACATTTTCACCCAGGTCCCATCCCAGAGACCTGGATTTGACTGGCCTGGGTGTGGGACAGTTAGAACCGGCCAGGTGAGTCCAAAGGGGCTGATAACTGCAGCCTAGACCACCTGACTCCCTTGCCCCTCAGGGTACCCTCAAGCTGGCTCCCACCTCTGTGCCCCCCTAAAGAAGTCTTGAGGCTGCCAGACCACCTCAGATGGCCATCCGGAGGGGTTGTTTACCAACCACCCAGGTGTGACCTCATGGCTGTCCCTAAGACCAAGATTTCCCAACACTGGGCAGAAGAGCTCTCTGCCACAGAGGGAGGTCCCTGAGGACCCGTGGACGCTGGGTCCCCAGCAGTGCCCTGCCCACCCGTGGAGCCTGGGCCAGAAGGAAAATTCCAAAGCACCAACCCTTTTCATTTAAAACTTTGGGATTTCCTTCCTTGCAAATATCTCATGTCGAATTTGTATTAACTTTGATTCTTAAACATATTACATTAAAAAGATCATTTTTCTTGACTGTGGAGCTTTTTGGAGCCCTAGATGGGAGCCCTTCCCACTTCGTTCTAGGCCAGGCCCTGGCCACACCATCAGAAGTGCTGGCCACCCTCCTTATCTCCAGCCCTCCAGACACACTGACGGGCGGACGGCTGTGAGTTTCACACAAAGGTGACCCGCCAGGCCCCAGGCACACTGTCCTCCCCTCCCCTGCAGCTTCCCTACATCCCTCAGAGCACCTATTCACTGGGTACACCAACATGGTTGAAAGAGGTGTGGCTCTTCCCCTAGGGAGCATTTTAGAAATAAGGCAAGGGCTATTTTGTGTTATCACAATGACATTCAGTAATTGTGTAGGCCAGCGACTTTTCCAGGAGGGCACCTGCTGTGTGAGCTAAGGGGACCATGTGCCTTGTCACCACCTGGGAGAGTCTCATTGCGAACACCCCACACAGGTGCTGGTGGCCTGTGTGCATGGGTAGCCGGGGCCAGCACCACAGGGACTCCGTGACCCAGGCAAGCCTCAGTGGCATCTGGGCTGCCCTGGGAGACGAGCCAGACATTTACATACTGGAATATGTATTATTTTATTGTGTGATTGCCCTTTAATTCCTTTCTCGTATTATTTTCAGGACATTATATTGATTTTTTTTTTTTCAAAATTTAATGTGAGATGAGTTCTATCACCTATGATTTCCACTTCAGACAGTAAAGGGAGTACCTCTGGCCTGAGTGGCTGAGAGCAAGGGGTCACCCAGGCCCAGGTTGCCCACAACTCCCCTGGAGTGTGACAGAACACTGGTGCCCAGGCCCCTCCCACGAGGTAAATGCTCCTGGTCTGGGAGCAGCTCCAGCAGGATGGATAATTCTCCACCTTGGGTGGGTAACCTGGGCTCCCTGGGCCTCCATGCTCTCATCAGTCAGACAAGAGTGAGATTCCAGCCGTGCTGGAACAGGCTGCAGACACTCGGTTACATTCTGCCTCAAATTCTCCCAATTGCTATCCCAGGGACACCCCCATTTCCTCTGGGGGAAGTACAGCAGTTACAGGTGACCAGTCTAGCAGGCCAATTTCGCCTGCTTCGAAAATCCAGGACCCTAGGGTGAGTAGCTGCATGTTATTGGGACCACAGCAATCCCAGGTTCTCGGGAGGAGGGGTCCCACTTGCAGAAGCTGCTCTCGCCCACACTTAACTCCCTCTGAGGGCTATTGGGGTAGGGACAGTTAGGAGGGAGGTGGTGGCTGTCCAGCCTGCAGAGAGGATGGGAGCAGCTCTTCCTGGGAGCCTCCTAGAATCTCCACTGCTCTACGGAGGAGGGAAAGGGAGTCCCCATGCTGAGTCAGCCAGTTACCTCTTATGGCAGTTGGATGGGAAGAAAGCCAGGGAGGTTTCCTTTCCGCAGGGTTTAGTCTCCTTGGGGGAGGTGAAGTGTGTTTGCAAACTCCGGGAGAGGAAGGCAGGTCCCTCGCAGATGCCTCCCAGGCCTGAGTGCACAGAGGCCAAGCCCAGGGGGGAGGACTGGCAGTCAGACCCGTGAGAAGAGACAAAACCAGACCTCCCAGAGTCCAGACCCAGCAAGGGACAAAGGAACACTGATGTAAGGCCCTAACCTGGCTGACCTGTGGAGTGTCGAGCAGCCTCTGGATTCTCAACAATGTATGCCTCGGGCTGGGGTCCATCCCAGGCTGCTGTAGGGTATAAGCAAAGAATTTTTTCCCATTTTTATTTACATGCAGGAAAACTCACCCCTTTTATCTATATGTATTAATAGTTCTGGGAGTTTTGACAAATGCAGGCAGTCACAGTCACCCCCATAATCACAATGCAGCCTGTACCATCGCCCAAAGCTCCCCACATCTACTGGTGGCCTCAAACCTAAGCTCTGCTGGCCCATGGACCCAGCATGCAGCCCTGTGAATCGCCGCAAAGACACAAGAGGTTCATCTCCCACACAGGGTGTTTTTTTTTTTGCTTTCTTTTTTGTTTATTTGTTTTTTTAAATAATTGTATTTATTATCACTTGAGCTTCCTTTTTTTTTTTTTTGCAGTTTTTGGCTGGGGCCAGGTTTGAACCCGACACCTCCAATATATGGGGCCAGCGCCCTACTCTTTTGAGCCGCAGGCGCCACCCCCAGGCTGTCTTTTTATTAGTGAGTGATATTCCATCGCTAGGACCCACCCCCCAGGTAGGGGACATTGGGGCTTTTCTTGGTTTTGTTCAGTCACGTTCTAAAATAATGGTTTCTCATCACACAGCCACCAACTGGAAGATGAAGCTGGTGCAAATAGCCCACTGTGACCAACACCCAGCAATCATGGAAATCCCCGGGGGGCTGAGGCTCCAGGACCTAAGTCACCCACTCATTCTTGGGCTCCTGCTCAACTTGGCAGAGGGGCTACTGGGAAGCTAAGTGCAGCTGGCCCTCCAGATCATGGATGGGGCATTTATAAATGGTGTGACAGAGACCAGGGGCCCTGAGGATGCCCCAGGGGCTGACTTGCCTACCGCCTCCGCACCCCTCCCAAGCGGGGGTGACATGCAGGGTTGCACCCGCCCTTGGCCCAGTTCCCCCAGGGAAGAGAACAAAATGGGATGTTTCCAGCCAGCATTGGACTGTGCCCAACCTCAGCACCAGGCAAAGGTGGGACCGGGAGATGGCCAAGCTGTCTCAGCCCTGCCACCACCATGGTGCAGGCCTTTATTCCTGAGGGAGGGGCTGGCTGGCTCTGGGTGGCTGTGTGTGTGTGGGAAGGGGGGCCTAGCCTGCTCACTGCCTTCACATCTCTGCCACCCTCAGGCAAGGAGATCACTCAGGCCCTGATACAATCGCCATGGGACAGGAGGAAATTGGAGTGTCCCGGGTGCTTGATCGAGGCAGCTCCCGAGCTACGGCCGCAGGGACATCAGAGGCTGGCGTAATGGCCTCATTCAGCTCTCCTCGCAGCCCTGTGACCTTGTGCAGCTCAGGAGCCGTGCTCTGTTCTAATGAAAAATCAGGTGTTAGGGAAATGACCATGGCTGAGAAGGGAACAGGGCTGTCCAGGGCTCCGTGTATGCTGCTGCGCATTGTCTGTTTATACCAGCTGCAGGCAACCTGCCCCTGCAAAGCTTTGGGGGAACCCCAAGAGATAAAGAAATCACCCCCAGGGGACTTTGGGTCCATCCTGCCACGAGTGCATGGGAGGAAACACAGTAACATGCTGTAGGCAGGGGAGACGCCCTCTTGGGCCAGGATGAAGGGATACAGAAACAGAGCTCCCAGTGAGTGCCGGGCCAGGCCCCTGGACCACTTAAGCCCAAGCCAGCTCTCTCCCCCCACTAGTTTCCCCATCTATAGTAGCTCAACCCCACCAGTACGAACCAAGGACAACACACCTACAGTGTGACCCTGCTCTTCTAGGCCCCAGTGTGAGCTGTCATTCACCCATTTTCAGATGAAGAAACTGCAATGGCTCGCCTGCGCTCGCATGGCAAGGGGGGTGAGAGCTACCGGGGCTGCCCAGCTCTTGCCCTGAGGGTTTTCTCATAGGCTAAGCCCCCTCCCCGGCCAGAGCTCTTCCCCAAAACTTCCCAAGTCCAATGTCCAGAGACCCCATCACAAACCTTTGCTGGGCTCCTCAAGGCAGCACCTGCCCCAGCAGAGCCCCTGAGGCTGGCCCTCCCCTTGGCTGTCCACAGCCACCCCAAACCACTGGACCATTGGCTCCAATAAACAGCACAGGAGCCCACCTCGCTTTCAAACACCCAAAGCTGGGGGGCTCCCAGCCCCCTTCCCTCCAGAGCCTGGCAGAATAGCCTGCTAACGTCAGTGGCCATACCTCAGCCACATGCAAAGGCATGACAGTCTCAGGCAGACCCCAGCTACACTGGCAGCAGGTGGCTATGGCCCCCCCCGCCCCCGGCTCAGGGCAGGGATTCCTATACCTAGCTCCCCAGGAGGGGCAGACAACAGGACCCAGCAGAGTAGGGGAGCATGTCCCCTGGGGTTCCCCTACCCCAGGCCTGGGATTCTGTCTCCCCAGGCCGAGGCCTCTCCCAGACTGAACTCCAATTTAGGGCTCCTCTCTCTCCCACAGTCCAGGGATAGGGAATAGACCTGGCTGGAAACCAGGTGGGCTCC
This sequence comes from Loris lydekkerianus, assembly GCA_963574355.1. NCBI lineage: Eukaryota > Metazoa > Chordata > Mammalia > Primates > Lorisidae > Loris > Loris lydekkerianus. Next base: position 13,925 of record CAUYPK010039180.1, on the reverse strand, counting down.
CTGTGAGAAATTATCCAGAAACCTTGACTTGCTCTGGTGGCTCCCCCTTGGCTCCCCTTGGGACTCTGGAGGGAGGTGCTTGTATTAGCTCCCCCTGCTCCAAGCACAGCTCAGGCCCACTTGTCCCAGATTTGGGGAACCTCCTGTCCATTTCCCACTCCCTGAGCAGGGCCTGCTTGGGACAGGCAGCCCCACTCTAAGGTCAGGACAAGAGAGAACAAAAGGCCCAGTGGGGCTGGCTAGCAAGCCGAGCGCCCCCAGGGACCACACCTCTGTTGACACTATAACCCTCTCAGCAGCCCCAAGAGGCAGAGGCTACCATAGTCCCTCCTCTCAGACCAGAACACAAAGGTGCAGAGAGGTGAAGTGACTTTCCCAAGGTCACACAGCTACCAGGCGATGGAGCCACACTGCACAGCAGACAGTGAGTTCCAGAATCCACACCCCCAGTCACTGCACTGATTGTGAGGCCAGACACTCCCACTTTCTACTTCCCCATTTCTCTACTACTTTCTGCTCCATTTTAGAAAGTGATGAAGTTTGTTTTTGGTTTTTATTTTTTTGAGACAGAGTCTCACTTTGTTGCCCTCAGCAGAGTGCTGTGGCATCACAGCTCACAGCAACCTGAAACTCTTGGCCTCAGCCTCCCAAGTAGCTGGGACTGCAGGCACCCACCACAATGCCCAGCTATTTTTTAGAGATGGGGTCTTGCTCTAGCCTGCTAATGTCAGTGGCCACCTGCTGGTCTCAAACCTGTAAGCTCAGGCAATCCACCCACCTTGGCCTCCCAGAGTGCTTAGGATTACAGGTGTGAGCCACTGCACCTGGCCGTGATGAAGTTTTTTTTAAGTTTTTTTCCTGATGGGAATACTGAGGCAGGAAGGGCTAAACTGGCACCCTGCCCCATCCAGGGAACCCTCTACCCCCATCCCCTCCTTGTCCTTCTGGGGGCCGCCCTTAGTGCCACATGTGCTTTCATTGCAACAGGAAGGCTCGGACGGTTCAACCCTGCCCCATATATGCCTCTTCTCTCTTGCTCCAAGCACTTTGCACAGAGAGCTGCTTGCAGGTTTTCAAAAATGTTGACTTACCAAGTGACCATAGAGCTTCAGAGAGGTCACCCCACAGTGGAGCTGGAGACAGTTGCCCACATGCTCCCTGGGCTCAAGGAGGGTATCCAGGGAGGGGAAGGAACTGCATTCCCATGTGCTGCCTGGGGCCGGGGCTGAGCCGCAGCTCTGCTACACCTCCCCTCACAAGCCTCACCTGCGAGCCAGGTGTTCCTCAAGTGCAGATTAGGAAAATGAGGCTCTGACAGGTGCAATTACTTAGGCAATGCTGGAGTTTGAACCTGAATCTCTACCTCACCTCACGCAGGCCCCACCCCACCCAACATGCAGTAGGCTCTCAACACAGGCCAGAGGACAGAAAGCCCCCGCAGATGATTCCTGCAGCATATGCTGTTTAGCCAGCCCTTAAGGGCACCAGCGCCTGCACGTCATGCACACGCAGAGGTTGAAAGCCCAGTGGGGCTTTTAATCAGCCCTCACACACAGCACAGGCGTGATTTATAAAGTGGATCTTAAATGCTGCTGCCTCTGCTCAGCAGATTAACGCAGCATTTTGGCAGCATCCACTGGGTTGTGTGTTTGGTCCAGAATGAATCGCCCCTGACGATCACTGCCACAGTGCCAGCAGCAACTAATAAAAACATGTTGGCCCTTTTGCCAGAGGTAGGGGTTGTACCCTCACCAGGCCAGCCTGTGCTGCCTCAGGAGGGCTGTGGCCGCCTCTGGAGGACCTGGGTGGAGAATGATGCTGCTGCACCTGGGTGGACAGGTCATTTGCCCTCCTGTACCACCTGGCCAGGCGGACTCAGGGTCTGAGTCAGGAGGGCAGCTCAATGGAACTGCTCATAGGGGAGGAAGGAGCAAGCCCCCGAGGGGCAGTGGGGGGATTTAGCACCCTCCTTGCTCTGAAGCAAACCCCTCTTCCTGCTCCAGGGCCATGCCCATGGCAGCCCCATCCCCCAGCCTGAGTCACCTGCACCCATCTCACTTGGGCCTCTCCCAGGCTCACCTCCTGCGTTCTGTCCCCACAGTGGATAAAGGTCGGTGACAAGGAATCAGATCTCAGAGGCCAGACTCTGCTAATGGCCAGCACATAAGTGATGGCACCTCTGAGCCCCAGCCTCATCATGTGTAAAATGGACATCTATGCCACAGGTGCCCTGGTGTGTTCTCTATGAAGCCAGAGAGTCACGAGCTGAAGCAGCAGCCCAGAGCCTGGCTCAGGAAGTGCCCAGAACAAGGAGCCACCATCCTCCACCTCTACTGTCACCCTTGCTATCTTCCCTGCCACCTCAAGAGCCCAGGTCCTTCCCCCCAGCTCTCCCTCAGTCACATAGGGGCCCCCAGCCCCTCTGCCTTCCAACACAAACCCCGAGGTTTCCCCTGATGCAGAAGGGAGAGCACCTCAGTCCAGGACCCCTGACCGCTCAGGTCCTCTCTCCCTCCACATCGCAGCTCCTTTCCTCAGCCTTTGAGGCTGCCGCCTATCCATGGAGCCCCGTGGACATGGCCTGTCAAGTGCAGGCAGCCCCAGCAAAGGAGGCCACCATGGAGCTGCAGCCCAGTTGGCCACATGCAGTCCATGTGGTCAGGTTGGTTTGGGGCAGAAAGAACTCAGGGAGGAACTGGAAATCTCCAGTAAGAAGGAAGATTTGAACCACATATGGTAGGAAAGTGTTATAGGTCCCTCCGGGCAGGGAGAGTCCCTGCCACGCTGGAGGCCACAAGAGTTAGAGGTCCAGGTCCTAAGGAGCAGACCCGAGAGCAGAGGTCCCAAGAGTCTTTGCTCTGCTCACACACAAACATGTGCTGAAGTTCTGCTAAATAATTTTGCAAACAAGTTCTCAGGGGAGTGAACTACATCTGCAGGGGACGGGGGAAGTGGAGAGTCAGCCCCTGCTGGGTTGGCTTTGCCACCTCTGGACCATTTTGACCCCGTGAATGACAATTGAAAGGGTTTATAGGTGACGTTATGAAGTAGCTGGGAGGGAGGGGCATTAAGGGTTGGTTTCCAAATCCGCTGGGGACGCCAATCCCAGCTGCCAAGAACAGACAGCAGGGACTGTACTGCACATGACCATGGAAGCCACGGGGGCCTCAGGCCACCAGGCACCAGGCCTGGGACCCTCCCAAGCCAGCACCCCCAGAACAGGCTCTAGTGGTGACAAAGTCTCCTCTCCCTGATGCCAAACAAGAAAAATAAGCTGATGGGCTTTTGTGCACTCTTCGTTCACGCCGCTGCCACTCTCTGGGCCTTGTTCATGACATCCTGGCAGCAGCAGACAGCTGTTGCAGAGTGGTTTGGTTTGTTTGAGTGTCTTTAAGAAGCAACAGCTCTACATAGTCCCCATGTGGCTCTCTGAATGGCGTATGGTCCAGGCAGCAGCGGGACTGAAGCCCAGCCAGACGTACATGTTTGCTGAAGCTCGCCTGCACAAGGGGGAGATGTGGAGTCATCTCAAGAGGCAAGTGATGGGGCAGGGACCCTAAGGGATGGGGGTAACCAGTGACCCTCACCAGCTGGGCCTCTTACACAGTGCCCCCCTTTCTGCACACACTCAGGTCTGGGGTCGTCCCTGCCCCCTCCTCTGGTCCCACCTCCCTGGGTACTATTCAAGCTGCTAGGTCTGCAGAACCTTGGCCAAGGCTTTGCAGGGAGGCCTGGTCACTTGTCCAGGGGCACAGTCAGTAGGACAGGAGCTGGATCAGTATGACCCCCACCCACACTCCTCAACCCTGCCTTATAGGACCTGAGCCCCAAAGCCCAGCTCATCTTCTCAAAACCCACTCCACAGCAAGAACTGTAGAAATTCTCTGTGGTCCACCCAATAAAGTCCTGACCACTCAGCCTTGGGCCCCTAACCCCATAAGCCAGCCCCTGCTTGTCCCCCCTCCAGACAGCATGTACTGGCCAGGTTGGTCTCCTCCAGTGCCAACCAACAGGGCTCTTAGCCCTGGCACTGTGGGCAGAGGCATTCGCCCTGGAGGACATCTCCCTAGCCAGAGCCCCCTGGGCCCTAGATACACATCCAGCTCCGTATGATGCGATCCTGCACACCCCCAGCTCAGAGAGCTCTCTCCCACGAGGACGCCAGTCCAGCTCTGGAAGCTCTGCCCAACATAATACCCTGGCCCCTAGCTTCCTCCAGACGGAGCACAGGTTCCCAGGACATGGAGGCTCCTCATGCTCTGGGCACTGTGCCCTCCGCTGTGCCCAGTGTGGGCTGCATGCCAATGACAGCAATTCCACCCCAACCAAACCACTGTCAGGTAAGCCACAAATCTCCAAAGGACTTGGACCACCTCCCCAATACTGGAACAAAGGGTCTCTGTCCTGCTCTGGCCAGAAGGCAGATGGGGCCCTCAACGCCCATCTGCCACACCTGAAAGCTGTTCCAGGCATGTCACCTGTCCCAGCAACCAGCTCCAATGTGTGCTGCCCATTCAACAACCCACCTGGACCCTGGACATGAACTGGATGGAACTTTCCTGTGGTTTTAAGGAACTTCCATTGCAGGAAGGGAAATTAACAACTCATAAGTAAAAAAAAAAGTTTCTGACGACCGTGGTGGACATTACCCAGCAAACCGAGCAGTGAGAGGTTGAGAATGGTGGGGAGTGAATGTGTGGGAGGGATGCCCCCAAGGATGGGGCACGATCTGAGAGCAGAATGGGGCCAGGGGTGACCTGGAAGAACGGAAACAACAAATGCAAAGGCCTGAGGCAGAAGTGAGCCACCCGGCCGGACAGAGGACCAGCAGAGGACAGTGTCATAGGGCCAGATGGAGGACGGGGCCATTTATGGACATCAGGCTTCTGGCTTGGACACATCATCACAGAACAGCTGAGTGACAGTACCACTAAGCGCTTATGCTGCTGAGGTGAAGGGAGGGACAGGTGTCGGAGGTCAGAGCCGGATAAATGCATGTGGACGGCGTGAATGGGGCCAGTCTGGGCAAGCCACGGGGGACATAGAGGGACTGAGCCCCAGGCACCCCCAGGTGAGGAAGAAGTGAAAGAGACGGGAAAGTGCCCCCATGACTCGGGGTGAGGACGGACAGGCTGGGGGCTCCCCGAAGGACGCAGCAAAGAGAAGGGACACTGCCACAGCGGTGCGGGGTCTCCGGAGACATGCAGGACCGTTCTTTTGATGCTGGATTGATTTAAAGGGAGTGAGGAAGGGGAGCCTGGAAAGAGCCATGGCTCAGGGGCGGGGATGGGCTTGCGAGGAACCCCACGCTGCCCTGGCGGCCTCAGCAGAATGGGGAAAGTGAACTGGGCAGGGGGACATCCGCTGCCCGGGAGGAGCACCCAGGACTGTCTCGCCTTTCTGCTCCAGAGCTGCCTGGCTGCCCGGCGTGAACTGAGATGCCCAGACAGGGAAGGGGGGGCGGGTCCGACCTGGTCACATGACACGGGCTGCGTGCTGGCAAGTGCTGACAGGCTGTAGCTGCATGACCGTCTCACAGCCCACAGTACAGGTGCGCTGACAAAGCTTCTACTGCTCATGGAGAAAGGACTTAAGACCACACCGCGGGGGCAGGTGCCATCCTGCGACCATGCCAGAGCGCCTGTAGAAGAAACCCCTCTCCCCCAGGGGTGAGCACCCTGTCACCGGCCCCAAGGGGCTCATCTGACCCCTTGGTCTCTCCTCAAACCCCTGTCCCCCAGGGGTGAGCACCTGGTCAGTGGCCCCCAGGGGCTCATCCCATCCCTTGGTCTCTCCTCAGCGCAAGGAGCAGGTTTTCTACACTGCCCTGGACACTGGAGGAGCAGTTTGTCAAAGGTTCTGGGACTGAGCTGCAGGGAGAGAGGCTGGCCGTCCTGATCCCACACTCCGAGCACAGCAACACCTGGACTCTTATCCCACCCAAATCACTCTTCCTGCAGCAGCCTGTGGAAGCCGCCCTCCCGGCCCCTTAGGCCCCAGCGCTGCCCTGCCCTTCTGGGTCCCCTCCCCAAGCACTGCTCAGTCCCAGGGATGGGGGCTCCCCCTTGCTCCCAGCTCCCAGAGGCCTTGGCTGTGCGGCCAGCTTGGTTGAGCATGGGTGCTCAGATGCAACCACTAAACCATCCCGGTACCCCTTTGACCCTCACATCCCTCTCCCCCTTGAATGCCTCCTGTGATGGGGTGCTCAGCCTCACTCAAGCAGCTTTCCTGCTTTGGTTGTTCACCCTGGTTGTCTCTTCTGAGACAGAGCAGAGAGCCAGGGCCGTCATGGTGCAGGGGTGGGGGCCTAGGCTCTCGGGCAGGAAGATGACGGTCTGCACAGAGCAAGCTCTCTGGCCACTCATTGGTGGTGACACACACCTTTTCCCTGGGTCCTATTAGCATCACCTGGAGGAAATAAAGCATCCATCACACCCATGGAGGTGCCCGTAGGTATTCCCAAATTCTCCCTCCACGGCCCTCTGAGGCCCACCAGACGTTCATACCCATCACCTGGGAGAAAAATAATGTTATTTCCATAATGCACACCCTCTCCATGGAGGCGCTATAAATATGTAGCGATGACATCGCCGCAGCTTGGCTTGTGTGAGTGATGTCATCTCAGGGGTTGCCTAGCAACCCCGACAACGTTTGGGAGGCTCCAATTCTCCAGTAGGATAAAGTCACATTTATGCAGTTCAGTTAATCAGCTTCCTGGCAACTCCGCCAACATGATCTCATTTTATTCATGATTATTTTATGTGAAATGCACTTTTAGCTCTAAGAGAACACAAAGATTTAATTCAAAACCCGCTATTGCTTTATGTTCCCAGGGTGTCGTTAACACGGCGTCCATACAGATAACCATGGTAACACATGGGTAATTAGTATATATGGCACACGGTATTAATACAGAGCCAGAGCCGGCTCCCAATCAGCGCCGATTACCGCGTGTTATTACTGGAGTAATTACCTGCAGTAACACACAAATTGAACTAAATGGTCAATTGAAGTAAAGTGAATGGCTTTTTATTCTAGTCCCTAAATAATGTGTCTGCTAGGCTGAGTAGTTCAAGGTAAATAAAACTCTTAAACTGAGGGCTCCCCCCCCCCACTCCTCCCTGGTGAGGACCGGGCTTCCTTGGCCCCTTCGAGCTGGAAACTAGACAGTTACTGCAGGAGGCACCCCCCTCCCCACCAGCCTCCCCAGCTGGAAAACAGGCACCCCAACCCCAGGCCCTGCAGAACTCTGGGGCTTTATTAAGAAATCCCCAGGCCTGCATGGCTGTCTTAGTCATCCCCCCCGGGAAGAAGGCACAAACTTTCCAGATCGAGGACAGAGGGCCAAAGGCAATGGCCTTCCTCCTGGGGATGTTTTCTTGCCCCTCTGTTAGGTGGGGCAGAAAACGAATCACAGGCTTCCTGTCACAGGATGGAAGGGGGAGGGGAGGTCAAAGGTTACTTCTGCCTTTATTAACAGAGCGTTTCTAAAATTCCATAAACTTACAAGATCTTCAAACAGGAAGTCACGCTGGACCTCTCAAAGAGATCGTGCACATTCTGAATTTGAACTGCTTTGCTCCCTTCAGAGGCGGCCAGAGAGAAGGCCAGGCGGGCAGCCATCGTCAGAGCCGTGTGGCCGAGACTTGTAACCAGATGCACAGCGATGGGAAAAGGGGGATAAAGTCAGTCTTATTCCACTTCTTTCCCTGTGACAGAGGCAGTGTGGGATGGTGGCAAGGAGCATGGGGTTCGTGAGAGGAACACTGAGGTCTTCCCTGGGCCCCGGTGGGCTGAGCAGCCAGGGAGCTCCAAGGAAGGCAGAGACAGGGCAGAGGAGCACAAAAGCTGAAAGCGGATTGCGAGGGAGGGCACTGGAAAGGAGGGCAGGGAGGAGGAGGGTCAGAGGACAGCAGAGGGGCCCAGTCTGTAAAACCAAAGGAAGGCCGCTCCCATGCAGAGAGATGCGCACATACAGAAATCCACACCAGGCAACACCACGGCCACCACTAATTCCAGGGTGCAGGGGCAGAATCCACCTCAGGAGACAGCTGCTCTGCTTCTCAGAAAAGGCTGAGGCCACTGGGACTAGAGAAGCTGAGACAAAGGCAGCCACTGTGTTTCACAGCAGGGGGGCTCTGGTCAGAACCTTCACACACTGTGTTGCACCCACTGCTCTAACAAAGGCAGAGATAAACACAATATCCCCAAACACATGGCTGGGACAGAGACAAAGTGAACCTCTCCACAAGTCAGAAACAGGAGTTAGAGGGCAGTGGTACCACAGCCCACAGGCTCCAGGTTAAGGGGTGGGCAGGGTGCTGGACACTCAGCACTCCCTATGGGCAGTGGGGACTTGAGTCCAGGCTGGGCCAGGATGTAGGCGTGTAAAAGGGGGCAAGGAAGAGCCATGTAGCTCTGGCTCTGAGGTTGTAGTTCAGGGACACCGCAGCCTTAGGGGTGTCTCGGGGGGGGGAGGCCTGATGTCCCCTGTCTCAAAACGAGAAGCCTGGCCAAGCTGCCTTCTGCCTCCAGGACTATATCTGCTCCAGGCTCAGTGTCATAGCACTGCAGAAATATCACCTTCAGACCTGATTCTGGACTAGTCAGGGCTAGTAAGGAAGGGAAAGGGAGTGAAAGGCATATAATACTAGATGAAGCAAAACCCCAAATCCTTCCAATCAAAATGAGCAAACCAACATTTCAAAACACAAGTAGAAATGGTGGAAAGAAGAAATTGATTTTGTATAGCAATGTGACAATAACTTCAAATAATAGTTTATGTTCTGCAAAGATACAAATAAAGCCTAACTTCTATTAAAAAATGAATAAGATGAATACATCTGAAAATCACACGAAATTGGATTAACTGGACAAATTCTCAAAGGAAATACATAAAATAATTCATCAAGAAGAAATAGAAAAACAATAAAGGCTCAGGACCTGTAGCTCAAGTGGCTAGGATGCCAACCACAAGCCCCGGAGCTGGCGGGTTCAAATACAACCCATGCCTGCCAAACAACAATGGCAACTATAACCAAAAAGTAGCCAGGCATTGTGGTGGGTGCCTGTAGTCCCAGCTACTTGGGAGGCTGAAGTAAGAGGATCACTTACGCCCAAGAGTTGGAGGTTTCTGTGAGCTGTGATGCCACAGCACTCTACCAAGAGCAACATAATGAGACTCTGTCTCAAAAAAAAAAAGAAGAAGAAAGTAGGTGCCTCCTTGCATTTTTCACTTGCCTCACATTAATCCCAGCCCTCAAGAAAGGAGAATATAATTCATGCATATAGATGCAAAAATACAAAACAAAAGATTAACAAAGTGAATTCAGCAATAAAAAGGATAATGCAGGCTTGGTGCCTGTACCACAGTGGTTACAGTGCCAGCCACATACACCAAGGCTGGCAGGTTTGAACCCAGCCCAGGCAAGCTAAACCACAATGACAACTGCAACCAAGAAATAGCCAGGCATTGTGGTGGGCACCTGTAGTCCCAGCTCCTAGGAGACTGAGGCAAGAGAATTGCTTAAGCCCGGGAATTTGAGATTGCTGTGAGCTGTCTACCAAGGGCAACATAGTGAGACTCTGTCTCAAAAAAAAAAAAAAAAAAAAAGGATAATGCATTGTTAAAGAGTTGTATTTATATCAGAAATTCAGATTTGGCTTCAGTGAAAATGCAATCAATATAATTCACCACATTAAGGAGAAAAAGCAGATGAGAATCTTACTATATGCAACAAACATGTCTGAAAAAATATAACATGTATTCATAATTAAAACTAAAACAACACTTAGCAAACCAAAAAGAAAAGGGAACTCCTTTAATTTGTCTATGAATATCTATAGAGAACCTGAAGAAATCATTACACTTAATGGTAAAATGTTCCAAGTTTTCCCTTTGAAATTTGAAGCAAAGCAAGGACTTCTCTCATCGCTGCTATTTGGAATCACAGTAGCAGCCCTAGCCAGTGCAATAAGATAAGAAAAAGAAATTGAAAGTGGGAAGACTAGAAAGGCAGACACGAAACTGTTACTTTTCACAGATAACAGGATTGTGCATACAGATCTAAAATAACCTATAGATCAATAAACAAAATCACTAACAATTTCACAAGATTGTTGCCTATAAAATCAACATATAAAATCAGATCTATTTCCATATAATGAGAATAAATAAATGAAAATTATAATTTTTGAACAATGCCACTTAATAGTAATATCAAAAGATAACCAGGGCGGCGCCTGTGGCTCAGAGGAATAGGGCACCAACCCCATATGCTAGAGGTAGCGGGTTCAAACCCAGCCCTGGCCAAAAACTGCAAAAAAAAAAAAGATAACCAGATGTCTAGAAATAAAACTAGTAAATAGTACAAATCTCTAGAGAAAAAAGTATAATTTATAGATGTTATTGAAGACATGAATAATGGAGGATATTTAAAAAATTAACTCAAAATAGATTATCCCACTAAATTTTAAATCTGAAACTATAAAACTCCTAAAAGAAATCATTCATGGTAATCAAGCAACATTCATGGTTCATGAAGATGTTAATCCTCCCAAATTGATTGCTTGAAAGTCAGGTTTAGTGAAGTACAATTATCTCAATAAAATTCCCCCCTTTTTTGCCTATAGTTCTGTGCGTTTTGACAAACTGAAACAGTCAGGCAACCGCCACCACAATCAGGATGTAGAAGCACTTCCATTGTGTTTCAAACCCTCCAGGCTCCTTTGTGACAAATGCATTCACCAAAGCCCCAGCACCTGGAAACCACTGACCTATTAGAAAGTACTTTATACAGAGTCATACAGTGTGTGGCCTTTTAAGGATGATTTCTTTCATTTAGCATAATTCATTTGAAATTCATTTGTATTCTTGCACGTATCAATAGCCCATTTATTTTTATTGCTGAGTAGTATTTTGTTACACGGATGTAATAGCTTAAAGAATATGTGAGTTGGGCCAGGCACAGTGGTTCACAGCAGCAATCCTAGCACTCTGGGAGGTCAAGAGGGTGGATTGCTTGAGCTCATGAGTTCAAGACCAGCCTGAACAAGAGCAAGACACCACGGCATAGGGACAAAGTAACACTCTGCCTCAACAACAACAAAAGAAAGGATATGTGAGTTGCTTCTAGTTTAGGACTATTGTTAAGTCAACCTGCTATAAATACTCACACATAAATTTTCATTTGATTTATCTTGAGTAAACACCTAAGAGTGAGACTGCTGGATCATAATGATACAATTATATGTTTAACTTTATTAAAAGGTGTCAAACTGTTTTCCAGAGAGGCGGGACGTTTTGTGTTCCCATAGGTAAGGTATGAGAGTTCGGTTGCTGTTCATTCTTACCAACACTTCACATTGTCAGTTTTTAAAAGCCATTGTAATAGGTGTACAGTGTACCTCCTATCAGCATTTACATAATGATTATATTGAGTACCCTTTTATGTCCTTAGCTGGTATCCACATATATTCCTTTGATGAAATGTCCAAATATTTTATCCACTTTATTTGGGTTGCTTGTTTACTTATTATTGATTTTTGAGAGTATTTTATATGTTCTGGATATAAACTCTGTATTATATTTGTGTTTTGAAAATATTTTCCCTAAATCTGTTGTCTTCTCATTGATTTTTTTGTTTTGTTGTTTGTTTTTGAGACAGAGTCTCACTATGTTGCCCTGTGTAGAGTGCTGTCACGTCACAGCTCACAGCAACCTCAAACTCTTGGGCTCAAGTGATTCTCTTGCCTCAGCCTCCCAAGTAGCTGGGACTACAGGTGCCCACCACAATGACCGGCTATTTTTTTTTTTTTTTTTTTTGGTTGCAGTTGTCATTGTTTAGCTGACCTGGGCCGGGCTTGAACCCACCAGCCTCAGTGTATGTCGCCAGCGCCCTACTCACTGAGCTACAGGCACCGCCTCATTGATTTTTTTTTAACTTTTGATAAAATCTAATTTATCAAATCTTAAGTAGATTGAGTTTTGTTGTCATACATAAAAAACCTTTGCCAAGGAGGGATTAAAGATGGCGGCTGAGTAACAGCTTCCCTGCAACTGGGCACAGGGAATCTGGGGAGACAAGATTCCAGACATCTCTGGCCGGTGGGATCTGCCTATGATCATCCCTTTGAGGATACAGGGAGCCAGCAAGGGACTTCTGGACCCCAGGAGGAGGAGAAAAACAGTGGAAAACTGGCAAGTGGCTGTATGTGTTTGATCGATCTAATCACGCCGGCAACCATGAGTACAAGCAGCAGTGAGACTGCAAACTGGAAAGGCCTTACCTGTGAACTGTTTTGGTGTTCTTGGACTTGGCCCTCAGTTGAGCTGCCTTGGGGAGAGCTTGAGCAGAAGTGTGGAGAACGTTGGGCATTGTCTGGGGCCCCAAAATGAGCCACTGAGCTGGCCTAAGTGAAAGCCATTGTGTGAAAAAAATGCTCCAGCAAGCCCCGCCCTCAGGGTTCCAGAGCAAGGATCGGGCGGGACAAAGTAACCTACTGACTGAGCAGCTTAAAGGCGGGGACTGAACTGCCTCACAGACCTAATCCTTAGGGGCAGAGTGAGACAGTCTTGGCACACTGGAGCCTTGGGCTGTTGCCTTGGGTAGAGTGCCCTGACGTCACAGCTCATAGCAACCTCAAACTCCTGGGCTTGGCTCTGCCCAGACCTCCATAAGAGTTGTGCCGCGAACCCTGACAAGTGACCCGCACCCACCAGGGCTCCACATTCCCTGACCAGGAACTGCGGGAGCAACGCAACCCTGCGTCCCCCCTCCTGTGTCCTCCCAGCCTTCACACTAGCTCATCCATCTGACCAGGGACTCTGGTAGCTGCGTGCCCTCTGGAGCCCGCCCTGCCTCTGCACAGAGCCCTTCTCCTGACCAGAGACTGCTAGAGCCTTGAGTTCTCTGTGCAAAAGTCACTGGGCGCCAGGCACAGAGAACCGTGCGCACCACCCCCAGCCTTGTTGCTGAATCCGGGTGTGTCGCACACTCGAGCTGCTTCCACAACCAGAACTCCCTAACTACAGCAGCCCCAGAGGAACTACACAGGGTCACTCCCTACAAAGATCCAGCAACAATAGAGTAATCACGCTGGGGTCTAATCTTGGAGAGACACCACCCCAACTCTGAGGATGGCCAGAGGCAACGGTGAAAAGCAATCATGAGGCGAATCAACGGAAATTCTCTGGCAATATGAATAATCAGAGTAGATCAACTCCCCCAAGGATCAATGGACCAGAAACAGCACAAGACCCCATGCACAAATAAATAGCTGACATGTCAGAAATTGAATTCACGATCTGGAGAGAAAATAAGATCGAATTAGAATTCCAAAGGTTATCTCAAAAATTCAATGGATTCAAAGAGCAAATCACCAAAGATTTTGAATCATTGAGACAAGAAGTTGCATCCCTCAAAGATCTGAGAAACATAGTAGAATCCCTCAGTAACAGAATGGAGCAAGCAGAGGAAAGGATTTCTGACATTGAAGACAAAGCTTTTGAACGCTCCCAAATCGTCAAAGAGGAAGAGAAATGGAGAGCAAAAACAGGCCACTCTCTCATAGAGCTCTGGGATAATTCGAAGAAAACCAATATTCGTCTTATAGGGATCCCCAAAAGTGACGAAGTAGCTTCACAAGGCACAGAGTCTCTTCTCTATGAGATTATGAAGGAAAACTTTCCAGACATGCCAAGAGACTCCAAAATACAGATAGCAGACAGTTTCAGAACTCCAGCACGACTCAACCAAAATAAGACATCCCCAGACACATCATACTGAATTTCACTAAAGTTAATATGAAGGAGAAAATTCTGAAAGCTGCCAGACGAAAGAAAACCATTACCTACAAGGGGAAGAATATCAGAATAACTGCAGATCTCTCTGCTGAAACCTTTCAAGCAAGAAGAGCATGGTCAT